>JAXGGA010008582.1:0-55990 GCA_038373865.1 Uloborus plumipes | reverse complement strand
CTTTGGTGATAGTTAGCTTTTGTGCAAAATTTGAGAAAAATCGGTTAATATCTTCAGGGGGCGCTGCGATCGCAAAGTTTTACCATAGCTTTGTTATGGATTTTATGGTTAAAATATCAAAAAGAATGCCTTTAGCTAGTCTCTTTGCGTTTTTTTTACTCGAAAGATGTTTTCATGCATTAAAAGCATATGAAATGAATCACAAACATTATTTTATATGATGTATTTATATTTTGAAGAAAATCACTTTTTTTCACGTTTTTGTTTCTTTTTAAATGCTTGAAATATAAATATATCGTATAAAATAATTTTTTGTGAGTTATTTCATATGCTTTGAATGCATGATTATATCTTATGAGTAAAAAAATGCAATGAGATTAGCTTACGGCATTGTTTTTCATATTTTAACCATAAAATCCCGATAAAAGCTATGATAAAACTTTGCGATCGCAGCGCCCCCTTAAGATATTAACCGATTTTTCTCAAATTTTGCACAAAAGCTAACTATTACCAAAGACAACTTTTGGCAACTATTAGAAGTTGATCTGAAAAACTTTTTATTTTTCGCCCCACCCTGTGTGTTTGTGTCTCGGTTTGCCACCATGCAGGACACGGGCACCACCATGCCCTGCATTGATACGAAGGAGCAGGAGCCGTCCGGGAAGTGGCGCAGCTGGACACCCTGCTGGAGACTTCAAGTCAAGTCTGAAAAAAGTACTACAAGACATCTTAGGCAGGAATTCAAGTGAAACACCATTGCAATCGCTCCGAGTCGATCGCAAATTGCAATCGCTACTGGAAGTCGAATTACATTAGAATCGCATCTCGTAGCGATTGTAACGTATCCAAATTTGGGAATTTGCGAGTGCATTGGTGAGTTGCGATCGTCCTTGTTTCACTTGAATTCCTGCCTAAGATATAAAAAGAAAACAAATAGCAACTTGTCAACTTGTCATTGTTAAAAAACTGACTGTTCATTAACTAGAAAGGGGGGTGATTATTTATTGATCGGTCTCCCCTAAAGCCGAAATTTTCACCACAATCTTACTCCTCCATTAGTAATATAGAGTGATTCGAGCGGCGGAACGTGAACACTATTTCGAAGAGTAAAAATGCTGAAAAAAGTTTATTTTTTATTTTTATTATAACTAAATGAGTCTACAGATGCTCCATGTGCCCTTCCTTTGAAGCTTGAGAGGTTTATTGCCTGTACTCAAAATCCTGCCGCACCTTTTGAAGCATGTACTGGTGGGGGTAAAAATATGTCGACCACTTTATCCAGTGGTCAGAGGTCTGGCGGAGGGGGGGGGGGGGGATCCTGATTTTTTAGCGGCTTGGGCATAGGTTGTACTTTCTCTTCTGTCCTTGTCCTTTCTTGATGTGTTGTAAGCAGTTGCCTGGTCTATAAAAGACTCTTATATCTTGTGTGTTGACATTAAACGGACTTCCACCTTAATGGTGCTCGTGAAAAAGTACTTATTCTGCCATAAACCGGGGAGATCAGTGGTTCTAAATGGGGGCGATACCGCCCCCCGGTGGGCGGTGAGAAGACGTTGAGGGGCGGTGAAGAAGTTTTGGGCGACAGGGGGGCGGTGGACATACTTTGAGCGATAAGGGGGCGGTGGGGAATATTTTGAAATTTGCTTGAGAGGACATGTTTTGAGCGGGTATGGTAAGAAACCCTTTTCTTATAGATCGGTAAGGATAACTTTAAAAAAAAAAAATTCTGGGAATATCTCCCAAACCTTGATCCTTCCAATAACGTCATCAAAGACAACAAAAATTTTCCAATAGCTCTTATATTTGGAAAAAAATAATGTAGAATTGCGTCCCCACTTTCATAGCCTAAAATTGTATTTTATTTGATGTCCATTTGAAAACTCCCTCCCTGCTCAGCAAACTTAGATAGCCAAAAAAAAAAAAAAAACCGCTCAAAATTGCGTTTTAAATTTTATTTCAAAAAAACTTCCGGGGTAAAGATCCATAACCACCCAAATCTTCATCATAACCACACATAGATTAAAATTTCTTTTTTAGACATTTCTGTCGAAGAGCTATGGAAACCTTTATTAAAAAGACAGCCTAATGATTTTTTTTTAATGATTACGGAAGAGAATCTCGAACTACTCGCCTACTCTTTCTCCAATCATGACCAAATGAAGCCAAAAATTGCGTTTTTAAGATGTTGGTTTCTAAAAATTTCTAGCAGATAGTCACCAGATTTGAACGACCTTTTGTGTTGTTGGAGCATCGCCCTAACCAGAGGTGCCTGCCCACAGGGGGGGATTATGGCGCAAGTTGCGCCATCAAAATTTTTGGGGGGGATTTTTTAAAACTAATTTATTTATTTACTTATTTATTTCAATTATTTACTGATTTTTTTAAATAAAAATTATTCATTAATTAATATTTTCAATTTAAATTAGTTCTTTTATTTCTTTATCTTTATTATTTACTTATTTATTTTGTGTGTATGAGTGTGCTTGGAATGTCTGGAAGAGAAAAAAACCGATTCTGTTCTACGCATAATTAGTACTTTTAGAAAAATAATAAATAAATAAATAAAAATAAATAAATATATAAAAAAATAAATAAATAAAAAATAAATAAATAATATTTAAAAAAAATAAATAAATATTAAAAAAATGATAACATTTAAAAAAAAAGAAATGAAATAAAAAAGATAGGTAAAAATAAAAATAAAAAGCACAAGAGGTTTATGAAAAATTTTGGGGGGGAATTTGCGCCATTGAGCTTGGGGGGGATGGGCACCCCTGGCCCTAACAACACCAAAAATAGATAACAGTTGCGTTTTTCAGAGTACAATGTGAAAAAATTTCTGGAGAAAACTCCCGAACCTTTACCATTCTCTCAATATTAACAAAACTAGTTTAAATTAAGGTTTTTAAGACTTCAATTTCAGAAAACACCGGAAAGAACTCTGACCCATGACTGAAATTAGTCTTAAAATAACTTCAATTTGGAAAATCTTTTATGAGAGACCTTTCTCTTCCTTGTTAATACAGTCGACGCTCGATATAACGACCGTCTCCGTCCTACAGAAAACGGTCTTTATAACGAGTGGTCGCTATACGAGATAGAACATAGAATATTTAGGGATACAGTCAGGGGTTTTCTCACCGGTCGTTATATTAGGATGGTCTTTATAACGTGTGGTCGTTATAACGAGCGTCGACTGTATTATCAAAACTTGCCCAAAATTACGCCAATATTACATGTTTCACCGGGACGAAGTCTGAATATAACTCTTAACACCACGAATCTTAAGATTAAAGGAACTGCAATTTTAAGACTCCGTTTTCAAAACAAACGTCGTCCTTACTCTGATGCTCTCGCCAAAGGCATATTATGATTACGTTATTAAGTCTTGTAACTCTTGGCATCTTATCAAACCGTCAAAGCCATCAAATACTTAAAAGAAATTTCTCTGAATTGAACTTATCTTGTAATTATGTAAATTGAACTTGTTTCATTTTTTTTCCTCCAATTAAAACGTGATTTATAATCTTTAAAGATGACAGGTGCGAGCGGTAGTTTGAAATCCTGGAAAAATCGAAGGTCCGACTTTGCTATTGCCCATCCACAGTAAAATGCTATATCCGTATGTAATAAATGAGGGATGCGCATTAGGGATGCACCGATTAATCGGCAATACCGATTAATCGGCCATAATCGGCAAAATCGAGCCGATTAGACGGCCGAAAAAACATTTTTCAAATATTATTCTTTAAAGTATACCTTCACTAAGAAACTATAATGCATAATTTTATTTATAGTAGTAATAATCCTCACGGTTGATGTAGTTTTTTTTTTTAATTAATTCTCCTATTTTGAATAAATATACATAGACAATGTTGCAACATTTTTCATTTGGCGATAGTTTTCTCCTTAGCACAGTTCTTTTAGATAACCTCTAATTTTCAAAGAAAAAAGTATTGAATTAAATTGCTACTAATTATTAAAAATAGGAATTAAAAGTACTCCTAAATTGGAGCCCTCACCACACACTCCCTTTCTTTTTTTTTGTTTTGAATTTTTGTGCCCAATTAACTTAACTAACAATGCGTTAATTATATTACTGACAATAATATGAAAATTAGGGCACAGGACATTTCCGCCGCAACGTAGGACATTTCCGCCGCAAAATTTATCTCTATCATCCCCCTCATGAGACATTTCCGCCGCGTCTCTCCCCGCCGTTTCTGTGCGACAGGACAAATCCGCCGATTGAGCTGGTAGAGTGTAATATTTGGCGAAGTAAAATTGGCGAAGTTTAAATTGATTTAAACTGCATTGTGTGATTTTTTTTTTTTTTTTTTTGACTTCTTTGCGATTTCCCCCTATTATAAGTGGTCCGGGAATAAATTCCGCTTTTTAGATTAGGTCTTTGTCGCCAAATGAAGATGTGTCGCCAAGAATGAAAATTTTAAACCAGTTACCCCTTTCTCACCCTTGGAAATGGCGCGGCGGATTTGTCCTGTGCCAGTCAGAGGGGGAATAGGAGTCGCGGCGGAAATGTCCCATGCGGAAAAAAGGGGGATAAAATTTGCGGCGGATATGTCCTGTTCCGGAAAATTAGCTCTAAGAAATTTGATAAAATATTAAAATTATTTTGCGAAAACTAGGAAAATGAAAAAAAATCTTCTCTCAGAAATAAATTACTTATTGTGTCTAAACTTGGAATTGTATAAGAGAGAACAAGAAGTTCTGTCAAGAACTAAACGAGCCTACTTTCCCGTACATCGACATAGGCATTGTAGCATCTGAACAATATTCTCTTGATTATCTAAAACTAAAAATTATGTCAAACATATCTTTTTGCACTTAAAGCTGATTTTTGAAAGCAAAATATACCCCTCTCATCAGATAAAATAGACACGTAAAAAGTAAATAAACGAGTCAATAAAGTTTTGTCGCACCTTTAAAAGAATGTAACTGCTGTAGTTCTTCCGTAGAAAAATTCCACAATCGTTTTCAAAAGAAAAAAAAAATAAATAAAATAAAAGTACAAAGAACTTCAAAACACATTTTATCAAAGAAAGAAAAAAAAAAAACTCGTTCGTTAATAAAATGTCTTGAATTTCATTTTTAATCCGTTGCCAGTTGTTAAATATAAATAAAGAATAAAATGCTCTCGTGAATGAAAAATTTTTGTTAACAAAAAAAATCGTCTGATAAAAAAAATAATAATAAATTAAACAAAACAAATAAATAAATAAACACAAAATCGTCTGCCCAGTCAGTCATTTTTTCTGAGCCTGCATTTCCGCCATGTTTGCGGAGTCGGAGTCGGAATCAGAGTCCTCACAGAAGATTATTCAAAAAAGTACTTTACAATACATTATTTATCAAAACCATTTTCTTACAAAGTTAGTTTGAAGGAAATCCGCCTTGAAGTTCAGAATCAACATTCAATTTAAATTTCTCCGTAGGCGCTCATGTTAAAACGTTTTCTGAACGGTTCATCATTAAACGAAAAATGGTTCAAATTGAAAAGTGAAATATAGGAATGAGCCTCTCCGAGATCTTTCGAACAAAAAAAAGTTTATTCAATTCGGACGGTTCACTTAAAAGTTATTAGGTGGGGAAAGGTTGTTTGAACAGTTCAATGTTGAACAAAAAAAATGTTCAAACTGAAAATTTAAATACGGTAATGAAGCATCCTTGCTGAGATCTTTTGAACAAAAAAAAGTTTGTTTAAATCGGACTGTTCATTCAAAAGTTATTAGGTGTGAGAGCTTGTTTGAACGGTTCAATGTTGAACGAAAAATTGTTCAAATCGGAAATTTAAAAACGGGGATGAAGTATCCTTGCCGAGATCTTTCGAACAAAAAAAGTTTGTTTAAATCGGACGGTTCACTCAAAAGTTATTAGGGGTGAGAGCTTGTTTGAACGGTTCAATGTTGAACGAAAAATTGTTCAAATCGGAAATTTAAAAACGGGAATAAAGTATTCTTGATAAGATCTTTTGAACAAAAAAAACTTTATTCAATTCGGACGGTTCACTTAAAAGTTATTAGGTGGGGAAAGGTTGCTTGAACGGTTCAATGTTGAACGAAAAATTGTTCAAATCGAAAACGTAGATACGGGAATGAAGTATCCTTTAAAAGACCTTTCGAACAAAAAAAAGTTTGTTCAAATCGGACTGTTCATTCAAAAGTTAGTATCGCGGGACCGGTTGTTTGAACGGCTCAAAGTTGAACCAAAAATTGTTCAAATCGAAAAATCAAATATGGGAATGAACTGTACTCGCCGAGATCTTTCTAACAAAAAAAAGTTTGTCCAAATCGGAATGTTCATTCAAAAGTTATTAGGGGGGGACAGACAGACCGACAGACCGACCGACACACAAATTCCCCATCTCAATACCCTACTTTCAAATTTTTAATTTTTCGATATTTATTTCATTTTTTTGTTTCTTTTTGACTTTTTTTTACTTGGCGATATTTTTTGGACTTGGCGATATTTTTTGGACTTGGCGACATTTTTTAGATGCATTAAGCCAATTTTAATGCTTTTTTCGTCTCTTTTATTTTTAACGGGAAAGTAGGCTAAAAAACGGTGATGGTAAAATTAGTAGTTGAAAAACAATCATCCTTATCATTAATCGGCTCAGCCGATTAATCGGCCGATTATCAAAAACCAATTAATCGGTAATCGGTAATCAGCCAATTTGCTTATCGGTGCATCCCTAATGAGCATTACATAGTTGCAAAGAAATAAGAACAACACGGTTTGGGATTGGTATGCTTGAGGAACTATTTGAACGCAGTGTATTTTCTAAAATATATTGGTTTTTAAATAAAAATGTTGAAAACTGCGTTCTTTTTGTTTAAAACATTTTGTTCCCACTAACGATCAAAATGGGTCACTCATTCAATGTGACCATTCTAGGCACTTAGTTGATTCTTTGACACATCTTTAAAAAAAAAATATATATATATAAAGAATAAAAGCTTTTGAAGCGTAAGTTTGTTTTTACTCTACAGTCATTTTTCAACTATCTGTTCGGAAAAAATTATAGAACTAAACCGGTCAATAAAGCTGCTTTACCTAATCCATCTCTTCTATTTTCACGCCAGTCCGCAAAGGGGGTGTTGAAAATATTTTCAGGCCTAAAGGGGGCGGTAGCTGTAAAAAGGTTGAGAACCACTGGGGTAGATGCATCTACTCGGGCTCAGGTACTCAAGTGGTAAAAGTAACTAAAACCAACAACAACAGCAGGTGAAAATGTAATTTTTACGTAATATTAAGCTTTCTTTTTGTCTTAACCACCACAAATTCTATTCGTGAATAAACCCACTAAACATTTAGCATTTTCGCCTGAATTTCATAATTGTACATTTTTTTAAACTTCAACGTCCAATTAGTTATGTCTCACTGACACCAAATTTCCGTTTTCGTCGATTTTTCTTCTGAAAACAATACTTCTCTCTTCCCTCATTAAAATTTTTGTTATTGCTTTTAAAACCACATTTTTTAGCTTTTTGCTCAAGCAAAATCCGGCCACGGATTAAAGTTTTTTTGAACGAAAGAAAAGTAATTGCACTCGGGGGCTTTGTAATTAGGATATTCTTAGTAAGAGATTTTTCTAATTACTATTCTGTTCAGCTAACACTTGTTTTGGGCTTGAGTGCGTACTCTGCACCAGAAGTTTTTTTCTTTATTTTTTTTATAAGTAAGTCTATTAATTATTGATCATTATTTCTTATGTGAAATTCAAAACTCGTTTGTTATATTCTTGAGCTTTACAAATAATTTTCTTTCCAAGAGTAGCTTTGTAAGCAAAATATCGAAAAAAAAAAAGAAAAAATAATAATTAAAAAAACACTGTAAAAAATGAATGCTGTCTGTATAGTATAATACAACTAATTTAAAAAAAAATTACAATAATAAACTGGAAAGATTACTAACTTTACAGTAGTAAACTGTAAAGTTGCTATAGTTTTGCAGTTTATTACTGTGTATTTTACAATTTTAAGGTGGAACCGTTACTGTCAGTATTGCACTGTTGTTTTTACAGTATTAAACTGTAAAATTGCTAATTTTTTTTTAGTAGTAAGCTGCAAATCTGCTAGTTTACAGTAATAAACTATAAAATTGCAAGTTTTACAGTTTATTACTGTACATTTTTCGGTTGTTAACCGGAACCTCTGCTGTCAGTATTACACTGTTGTTTTTACAGTATACTACAGCTAATTTTATGGTAATAAACTGTAAAATTGCTATTTTTACAGTGATAAACTGTAAAATATCTAGTTTTGCAGTTGATTGCTGCGCTTTTACAGTTTTAAACTGAAACTTCTGCTTTCATTAATATATTGTAAAAACAACGACTTATATTTTGCAGTGACTATATTTTTGAATAACTTCCCAAAATTAGCTGGTTGTGTAAATTTTACAACTACTACAACTGCTATAACATCAAAATCACAATGATATTACTTCCCAATTTTTAACTAGAATGTGTTAAGGAAGCATGAGTGAAGATTTCGTAACCAGTTTTACTTCAAAATAGACCATATACGTTGTGAAAAGCCAACACGAAAGTGAATAATCTTTATTACCAAACTATTATAACTACACTGCTTTAAAATAGTTTTGATTTCTAGTAACATACTTTATTAAATATTACCTCATTCATTAGCGAATCTCTGTAAACTCGTAGTTTTCCATACAAAATCTGTCCGGGCATGGTGTTTTGAAATGTTCGTATAAGTATAATAATACTGCTCAGCAAATGAATCTATTACTTTGGTTGGCCAATTGAAGTTTGTGTTTGTCTGATAAATCATGACAGGGGGGCAAGTCCGCTGACCAATATTACTAAAAAGGGGACTGCCTAATACTAACTGTCAAATTCATGCAGTGTTAATGGGTTTTAAGAAGTACTACCTTCAATTGTTAGACTATACGATTGGGACAGCCAGGGGAGTGTGTTTTTAGAGCTTAGACAATTTATTGAAAAGAAACTTAAATTGTTATCGTTTGACATACAATTGGGCTACAAAGTATTAATGTTTTGCTTAAATTAAGAGAGATAATTACTTTATTACACTTTATCATTTTTCAAATACTTTATCCTGACAGCGAATTACGAGTTTACAGAGAAACGCCCCATACATGAAACGCATACATATGTGCAATGAGTTACCGCCCGTAAGCCAGGGCTGAGGCAGAACTGTAGCAAATGCACCCACAGCTCGATCATATAGCATCCTAAGACTGCAGTTTCGCCCTTATTATGGGCTCCTCATTCATTTTATCTACCAGTTTGTTGGCTATCTTAGCTACAATAAGAGGATTTTTGCCTCCGGCTCGATCATTGGCTATTCCTAACTGAGGACCCCATAATAAGGGCGAAACTGCAGTCTTAGGATGCTATATGATCGAGCTGTGGGTGCATTTGCTACAGTTCTGCCTCAGCCCTGGCTTACGGGCGGTAACTCATTGCACATTACCCAGCTTTAGCCTTCAAATTTCGAATTGAGCCGCACCATAGTTTGCGGACGCTCGCTGGTAAGATAAATTCATTTTATCTACCAGTTTGTTGGCTATCTTAGCTACAATAAGAGGATTTTTGCCTCCGGCTCGATCATTGGCTATTCCTAACTGAGGAGCCCATAATAAGGGCGAAACTGCAGTCTTAGGATGCTATATGATCGAGCTGTGGGTGCATTTGCATACATATGGTATTAGAGGTGCGATATATCGATGTCGCACATCGATGGGAAACACCAACGTTTTTGTTGAAATATTGATGTTTTTACCATCGTTTTATATTTCATCAAGGAAAAAAAATCGCAAAGTCATACAATTATTATACTGTACTGCCCAAAAGTAGTTTGGCAACAACTATGTGGGGGGGAGGGGGTGCATCGATTATAAAGACAGCAAGAATGAGGGCGAAAGCGAGATTGGCGACCACAACATCAACTAGCCTTTGGGCTGGTGTAACGTTCGAACTTTAGCTGCCGAAAGTTCAGCCAGAACCGAATGCTATAGTCTCTGTTCCATAGGCTTCACGCGCGACTTCGAGTCTACCGTTAGAAATGGGCTAACTTGATTTACCTAAAAGAATTCCTTAGGTATAGCCCCAGAGCTAGTAACGTTTTCAAGTGTAAGTTTTAACCCTTCACTGCATAGTGTGCCAGATCTGGCACACACCAAAAAAACCCTCATATATTCTTATGATATTTAAATGCAGTTAATCTGAGTTTTGCGCCCCTTCTGGAACATTGCTATAACAGATTAGTGTGATGTTTATGCACTAGTTAGTTGCACTAGTCTAGGTATTACAGTTCCTGCTTTTGAAAAAAAGAGTGTCTGCATTTCCGTTAGAAGTGTGCTTAGTCATTATTTCCTTTGTTCTAAAAATGTTTAAATACACTTAGTGGCAAATTTGTTTATACCACTTATGGCACAAAACACATTGTATATTATTATTATTACACTTATCGATATACAAAGCATATGCCATGTGCTTTGTGCCATATGTAGAACAAACAATTAAAATATCATTTTTAGTGCACATTTTTAAGATTAATTTTTTTCTTATTTATTAAATTTATTAAAAGGTAACATATGATTTTTTTCATGAACATATAAAAATCGTGCAGTTAAAGGGTTAAGACGTTATCCCTACATTTAAGACCCATTCATGCCCAAGTTTTTTTTTAACATTTATTTTAAATTTTTATATGCTTAAAACTCTTATTTGGAATGGTTCACATACATTTTAGACCCCGGTTTTGGGATATTTTGCAGATATGTGAGCAAAATACGACCTTATTTGACTTTTCTTTTGCAAACTAACATTACGGAAGGCATCTGTGATCAATTTTAAGCAAATCATTTTAAAATAGTTTCATTTTATGAAAAATAAGTTCGCAAAAAACACTTTCTGTGGCTACCCATGCTGGATCGTTGCTTGATTGATTTGTCTGAAGATAGCTGTCAATAAATAAACTCTGATGTCCAACTAGTGGTTCTATCTGGTTTTCTCAAGAAGAAGGACTATTTAATTTGTGAAAAACAGCTTCAGAGTAAAATGATATACCTATTACAGGTTTTTGTATGCAGTAACTAACAAGCGTCCCGTTTTTAGGCTACTGGGCATAAACGGGTTAATATAGCTTTCCCCCTATGCTCTTCTAAGTAGCATGGGGGGGGGGAGGGTTGCATTTTTTACTACGCAGCACATTTTTGCTGGTAAAAATAGTATTTTTTTTAAATTTATTTTTTGGGGCAATTAGAAACTTAATCATGCCGTAAGTATATCATATAATATATCAATAGAAAACTGTATTACATGCCTTCAAAATGGTTAGTCTACTATAACTAAACAATAAGTTGTATGCAAAAATTTTGTTTTCTTAAAGTTTTTTAACAACTCTGTATTT
The DNA here is from genome assembly GCA_038373865.1 of Uloborus plumipes. Lineage (NCBI taxonomy): Eukaryota > Metazoa > Arthropoda > Arachnida > Araneae > Uloboridae > Uloborus > Uloborus plumipes. The sequence goes on along the minus strand of JAXGGA010008582.1, from coordinate 44,567 downwards.
TATACAATTTTTGAAGTAGAAATCTAAATTTTGCCAGGATTACATATGCGTCCTTCACACTAATTTTTGCTAAAATTAGAAATGGTGAGGTCAAAAACTTTTTTCATGATTGATTTGACGTGGAATTGCCTAAAAATGAATTAAATTAAGTTTTTACCAGTACAAATGATGCGCAGTAAAAAACGCAACCACTCTCTTCCGCACACCCCGCATGCTGCTCAGAAGAGCATAAGGAAAGATAACCCATTTATGCTCAGTGTCCTAAAAACGGGACGCTTGTTAGTTACTGCATACAAAAACCTGTAATGGGTATATCCTTTTACTAAAGCTGTTTTTCACAAGTTAAATAGTCCTGCTTGAGAAAACCAGTTAGAACCACTATTGGACATCAGAGTTTATTTATTGACAGCTATTTTCAAACATATCAGTCAAGCAACGATCCAGCATGGGTAGCCACAGAAAGTAATTTTGTTTTGCGATCTTGTTTTTCATAAAATCAAACTATTTTAAAATGATTTGCTTAAAATTGATCACAGATGCCTTCTGTAATGATACTTTGCAAAAGTAAAGTCAAGTAAGGTCGTATTTTGCTCACATATCTGCAAAATATCCCATAAACAGGACGTTAAATAACAATAAATATGGCAACGACGAGCTATCTTAAGCCTAAAATGTATGTAAACCATTCCAAGTAAGAGTTTTAAGGTATCCAACTAGGTTGAAAAGGTGATTTTTGATCAAATTACATTTTTTCTACAAACAGTTTCATTAAAACCCCCCGTTTTTTAAGATTATAACACAGCTTGGATTTTTAATCTGTGTGAATTACAACTCAAGTTATAAGCATTTGAATGTTAAATTTCTACAGTAATAATCCTGTAGTCCAATCTTTATTCACGTTTTGTGAAGAATTGCATTTTCGCTCCATACTTGCTATGGAAAACATGATTCTGCCACTTCTATTCAATATCGAAACATGAAATTTAATATACATGTGTTATAAGTACTTGTGAGTGTAACAGACCGCAGGTTTTGTAAATGGTAAAATATTTTTTGATTTACAGGCATTTCATTTAATAGGAAAAGTAAATAATTTTAGAGAAATTTCCGCATAAATTCAGGAAATTGAACATAAATCTTAAAATTCTTGAAATATTTCTTAGCCTGCGGTCTATTCCAGTTAGGACATTTGTTCATGTAAAATAATCTAAGTAAATTGAATGTAACTAGTTAATTTTTCTTTACAGAGTGTTTCTTCTAACTTGTAATTTTTAGTCATTTTTACTAAAAAATCGCCAATTTTGTAAAACTGAATGATTTTTTAATAAACTGAATAATTTTTTGATGATCAATTTTGATGTAAAATATGTGTTTTAACTCGCGAGAGCTCGCGCCATGTTTTGTCACACGAGTGCTCGCGCGGGGTCGAAAACGACCCCAATGTGTTTTTTTTTCTTCATTTCTTTTCCTTTTTTTCATGACTTCTTTATTTTATTTTATTCATTTATGTTTTTTCACTAACAGAGACTTCTACAATAATTAGTTTTTGATTTGAAAGGCACAAAGAAAGTGTTTTATGAACTATTACGAAAATGCTCCAGCTCTCAAACACATCAGTAACATTTTTTGCGTTTTCCTTTGATGCAGGAAGAAAAATACTTATACACTGCTCGACATTGAAAATGCAACACCAAGAAGGAGTGGTCAGAAATTGATGAAATTTGGTAAGAAGACAGAGACAGCATGGAACAATAAGTGATATTTATTTCAAAATAAATAAGCAAAATTTAGAGCGAGGACGGCGTCGGCTCAGTAAGAAGTAGGACCACCGCGGACAGCAGTGCACGAAGAAACACGTCTAGGCATGGAGTCAATAAGCCTGCGGATGGTGTCCTGAGGGATGGCACTCCATTCCCTTTCAACCATTTGCCACAGTTCGTCCTCTGAACGAGGCAGTGACAGGTTCTGCAAACGGCGTCCAATCACGTCCCACACATGTTCGATTGGTGACAAGTCAGGAGAGTATGGTGACCAGGAAAGCATCTGTACACCTCGTAGAGCATGTTGGCTGATTCGAGCACTGTGAGGCCAGGCGTTATCCTGTTGAAAAATTGCATTTGGCAGACCCTGAAGGTAGGGGATTGCCACCAGCCGCAGTACATTATCTACATATTGTTGGGCCGTTGGAAGTGTCTTCGTTGAGGACGGCGTGGCATTTCCTCCTATCACACGTATCCTTCGAGACAAAAAACAAATTTCTCCGATAATTAGTCTGGCAGAAAAACCAACATGAACATAGCCCACTTTTCAACTTCATTCTCTTATATCTTACTTCACGTGCGTCGGAGAGCTGCGCATTTCATATCATTTGCATAACTCAGTGACGTGCGTCTACGGTAAAATTTGCATGAATTTCTGACCACTCCTTCTTGGTGTTGCATTTTCACTGTCGAGCAGTGTATTTCAAACAGTACAAACTTTAGCTCTAAATTTATTTCCTTGCCAAAAAGTTTCTTTATCTCTTCCAATAAAGATGTCATCTGTATCAGGATTATCAGAACTTTCGCTAAAAGAAAATTTGCTTTCAATGTCAAAATCACTAAAGTTTTCTTTATTGCTAAACCTTCATCGTCTGAAATGACACATATTCATCACTTTCTTTATCGGCTAGTAATTAGCTAAAATGCTTCATCCCTTGCTCATATGGAGTCGGCATCTTTTCTTTGTTGTAAGTAGTGCAGAAGCAATTGAAAAATATGAATTTTGCAAGGACAGAACTACATAATCATTGTGAACGACACGCTTGTTAACTGAAAATCATGGCTAGAAGAAGGATTGCTGACAACTACTTCTTTTTTACAAAATGTTTCGAAATTCCTTGAATGGAGCCGACTTCAAACTCCTGTTCCGTTCCCAGAACTTTACTAACTTCAGTACTTGCCTTGCGATCGTAAAAGACTCCAATCTCAAGAACCCCCCTAGTTTATAAAAATTAAAAGGATTTAAGAAAATTCCAACCACACCCACATATTAATCAAGGACACAATGTCAGCTACCCAAAAGATGGTTTTCTTATCTGTCCATGAAATTCCAAGAAATGGAAACAAAAATGGCTGGGGTCGTTTTCGACCCCACGCGAGCTCTCACGTGTCTATCTGTTTCTATAAAAAACATCAATATTTTGTTCAATAAGATTTTTCACAAAAACTGCTCCAAACCTAGTCGGATACCTTAAGCAGATAAAAATGGAGAAAAATTGTTTAAAAAAAATTGGGCATAAATGGGTTAAAAAGCTAGGCGTCTTAAACATGTTGCTTTTTACCTTCTTCTATATCTAATATATAGAAGAAAGTATTTGTTTCGTGAAAATTTTCGAATATCGAATTTTGATGGATTTGCACTTTTGAGGTGCGGTGAGTCCATTTCGACCATTTTTGGAAAATGTCTGTCTGTGTGTGAGTCTGTATGTGTGTGACCAATTTTTGTGGCCGCGCTAGAGCAAAAACTATTGCATGAAATCAAACAAAAATTTTTGCACATATGTACCACCATGTGAACTGGTGCACCTGACTTTGTTTAGCGAATTCCTCTAAGGGGGGGTGGAGCAATCGCACGTGTTCTGCGCGTGGTGATTGCTATATCGCAGGAAATAACCGGCGGAATCAAACGAAAATTGATCCATAGGTAGACCCCACTGAGTACAGGTGCTGATTCAATTTGCGTGTCAATATCTCGAAGGGGGGTGGAGCAATCGCACGTGTTCTGCGCGTAGGTGATTGCTATATCTCAGGAAGTAACCGGCGGAATCAAACGAAAATTGGTCCATAGGTAGACCCTACCGAGTACAGGTGCTGATTCAATTTGCGTGTCAATATCTTGAAGGGGGTGGAGCAATCAAAAGTGCTTATTTTGTCATTGCACCTACTGTATCTCGAGAAATATTGCTGCTATTTGAATGAAATTTGGAATAACACTAACCCAATATGGAAGCAAGCATCGATTAAATTTTGGCGCCAATCGCCCCAGGGGGAGGGGAGGGTGATTTTTGCGCTTAGTCAACAATGCGAAAAATTAATTCATTAAAAAATCGCTTTCACGCTATTTAATTATCAAAACAGCTGAAAACCACGGAGTAGAAAGAAGGAGAGAAATGTTCTACGGATGCGCTAGTTTGAAAGTGGCAACAAATTCTCACCCGCCGCCAGAGGACGCTAGCTGAAACGCTCCCTATCTCCTACGGGAATCAATGTAAATGATACTGAATCTGTCATCTTTTTGAATGCTGCTATGGGAAAGAAAAAAAATTTTTTTCAACTGGATTTTGGTGCAAACCATCGATTAACATTATGAACTAAATATGACTTTGATCCACCCCACTGAAATTTTGCCGTATTTTTTAAGAAAGATGTTTAATCGACGGCATCTAGCTACTTGTCAAATCTGACATATATGCGACTGTATGTGATATTTTCTTTGCATTGTACGATATAATTTTTGCTGGGAATCAGTTCTCTAAATTGCTGATAAATTAAGCATGAGGCAAAAAATTAATTATGTCAGAATTTAATTTTGTTATTAATTAAATATATTTAGTAGACAAAATAATTATTAGTTCAAATGTATTTATTAAATATATTTAGTTCATAATGTTAATCGATGGTTTGAGCAAAATTCCAATTAAAAAAAATATTCTTGCCAACAGCAGTCTTTTAAAATGACAGATTCTGTCAGATTTGGCAAGTTGGTAAGTGCATTCGATTAAACCTATTTCTCAAAGAATACGGCACCTATTTTCGTGGGATGAACTTCATATTTAATTCATAATGTCAATCGAAGATTTACACCAAAATCCAGTTGAAAAAAAAATTTTTTCTTCCCCATAGCAGCATTTAAAAAGATGACAGATTCAGTATCATTTACATTGATTCCCGTAGGAGATAGGGAGCGTTTCAGCTAGCGTCCTCTAACGGCGAGTGAGAATTCGTTGCCACTTTTAGATAGCAGAGATTTAGCTCCTCCTCTTTAATCTCCTTGCTGAAAACTTTCAATGATTTGAAATTTTTAACTGTTGCCAATTTCTTTTTACTAACAAATAAAATGTTTGCAATTAATCTAAACAAGGCTTTTGCAATGATTCTGCATTTGCAGGGTTATTACGATAATTGGGAAATTGGAGCTGTCTCCAATTATTCGGGCGAGTACGTATTTTATTTTGTAATCGGAATTCATAAGATAGATATAGAAGAAAGTTTCGTGACGGCCACGACAGCTAGTTCGACGTGGTTAGTTCTTGGACTATTAGAAGCGGGCTAACTTGTTTTGCCTAACATAATTCCGCAAGTGGCAAGGGAAGCGGTCCAGCTGAGCAGATTTCCTCAGGACATTGAAGCCTTCAGGCGGGAGTAGTGAATGCAATTTCGTCTTGACTTGTGCAATTCGACATGACCTTGTAACTCGGTGCTTCCTAGCCGTTGGTTCGCCATTGAGTGAGTTTTTGTGAAGGACTAGCCTAATGACATTTAATTGTTTATAAATGCTATTTTAGTATGTGGTTGGCCAGAGTTTTAATGTGTTTATGTATTCACATGAATACTTTAGTTGAAAGTAAAATTTTGAATGTCTAATTTGTGAGCGTAGCTTTATCTTAATGCCTTTCTATATTTTAGTTAAAATATTTGAGTTGACGTTAAGGGTTTAATTAATGTGTTGCTTTAATGTGAGAGGTTTATTCGGTGCTTAGATAAGAATTTCCTCTCATTCTTTGAATTTAAGCTAACTCTATTTTTGCCATGCCACCAACGTAAAAATAAAACTTTCTTTCAATAAAAAAAAATTATGAAAATTATTGAGCTGTGTTATTGTGTAGAATTCTTCTTTTGTACTACATTTGGTTAGTACAAACGTATAAAAAATTTCTATGTATCATTATTCATGAGTTGCAGTATTAAGCTTATTGGAAAAAGTTCAAAAGGATTATTAACCCCTTCCAGGCTCATTTTATTTCGGGATAACAGGTCAAAAAATGTCAATTTTTTTTATGCTTATTTTCATACATACATATCTTTTTAAACATAATAGCATCATTCGCATGCTAAAACACTGTGTGTGCTATATCTAGTAGCAACAATAGTAAATAAAAGCATCCGAAACCATAAAAGGGACATGTGAAATAATTCGGGAAAGACTGGTTGTGCAGTGTTAATTTTCACAGTGCCCGAGCTACACTCGGGATGAGCCAGAATGGTACATTTCGCTTGCCCGAGTCCAGCTCGGGAAAAGCCGGGAAGGGGTTAATCTGTGTTTTGCGCTTGATTGTTTTTTAAACATCACTCATTTACTATCTGCGGTTTCTTATTTTAGATATCGTGGTTTTGCAATTCATCAAAAAAGTTACATAAAAATATGCGGTGAAAAGTTACATCGTGAATCAGTATCATATTAAGTATATATCTCAATCGAAAATGTTTTTTTTTTAATACTTACCGTCAATATTTTACTGTTAATGTTTTTTGATCATTGCTGTTTTATATTCAATGGTTTTTCGATGTCAATGTTTTATAATTCAGCAATAAAGTTCCTCGAAATTATGCAATAAAAAAGATTTATCGTTAAATAGCGCTCGCAGTACCTATCTCATTGGGAAATGTTTTCTTTGATCATCAAAGATAATTTAAATTTTATGATTTTTAAACATCGTTTTTTTGCTTTTGATGATATTTTCAATGTCTATGTTTTACATTTTAGCAAAAGAAAAACATAAAAACATGCGATAAGAAAATATACATCGTTAATTAACCCTTTGACGGTTATGGAAATGAGCAGTTTCCGTTTACTTAATTCGCGCAGCTTAAGGAGTAAACAGTAGTCGAAAGTGGCAGCTGTTTTCCCCCGCCGTTCTTCCGAAAATGTCACCTTTCTCTGGCAATGCCGTAGATAGCTCGCCTCGCGCGTTTTGACAATTTCTTAAAATATTTATAGTACAGTACATCAGTGCAGAATAATAAAGGCGAACGAAGTCAGCTCGTCAGCGCGTATTGGGGAAAAAATTCACTACGCGAGTAGTGCTCGTTACTAACCATTTCGGTCAAAATCTTGCTCCCGAGCGGAACTCGTTTGCGCGCATTATGAAGCACGATTCGATTGCGAGCTGAACTCGTTCATAACCATCAAAGGGTTAATAGTTGCATTATCTATTTCAGTGGGAAACGTGTTATAAAATGTCAAATACAAATATAAATGCGACAACCAGCAAGAGGCACAGGGCCTAACTGGGCTGGTCTTTGTCAAATTATAGACCTCAATGAAGATCAATGGCCCTTTTAAAGTTATCTACTCCATCGCTCCTTACCGCCTCTTCCGTTAACTGTTCCAAGTTCTCACTACCCTGCTAAAATAGTAATTTTTTCGAATTTCCAGATTAGCCTGAAATTTAAACAGCTTAGAACAATGACCCCTTTTCCTGCTTTCCTTGCAAAAATCTAACCCAGTAACATCATTCATTTTAATAAATTTAAACAACTGAATCATGTCCCTTCTGATTCTCCTTTGCTCAAGACAATACATATTAAGCATTCTAAGTCTGGGATCACAGTTTGAATTAGAAAATCCCTTTACTAGCCTTGTAGCCTTTCTTTGTACCTTTTCTAATAAATTAATATCTTTCTTCAGATAAGGAGACCAAAACTGAACAGCATACTCCAAATGAGGTCTTACCAAACTTCTATACAGAAGCAGAAGAACCTTCTTAGATTTGTTTGAAATAGATCTATTAATAAACCCAAGCATCCTATTGGCTTTGTTACTAGCTATAATGCACTGTTGACTAAACTTGAAGTCCTGATTTATTAAGACACCTAGACCCATAACATTATCTGCCTTACTAATAACTGAATCCTGTAAATAATAGCTTGTATGCTTATTTTCATGACCTAAATGCAGCACTTGGCATTTCCCAACATTAACTGCCATACGCCACTTGTCGCCCATTTAGTAATATGATCCAAATTGATTTCTTGCGGTCAATTTTTTTTTCGGGAGGCAAAGAAAAAATGAGATATATCCGAATGAGTCTGATAAAGAGGCACGATATAGCAAGAGATAACTGTACATTCAAATATGTAAGAATAATATTTTTTAAAAAAATCAATGTTTTGTCTTCGATATCGCACCACTGCAAGGTACTTCGTCAGACAAACAGCAAAACTTTACAACCGCGTTAAAAAAATAAAAGAAGTCCGTCTTCTCACAATTATTAAAATCTGTTACTTTGCCAGAAACAAAGCAAAACAAATATATATATATTACTGTTAACTCTCAATAACGTATGTCCTCGCAATTTTTTAATATTAACGAGACAACTATTAGAGTTAATGACATTGAAATTAACAATCTAGTATAGTTATTCCAATGAGTTTCTTTTCTCTTTCAGGAGGCAGCCGTGTTCTGTTTCGAAAAGCGATGTGCTGAGAAACTGCACAAGCCGAAAAGGCGGGAAACGATCACGGAAATTCTAAGGTTTAGCGTTCGTCAATTGGATAGGTTTAAGCACCCCAAAATGCTCACATTATACCACCCAATAGAAGAATCAAGGTAAGAGAGACTCAATTTCTAGTCACATTTTTTTTTAATTTTTCTTTTAATAGTGGAAGACAGTTTAAGGTAAAATATATCGTTAAGGTTAGAGGTAAACATTGTCAGTGTTCCTAACCAGGGAACCACATACTAGTCTAATAATTCAACACATGGACATTATTACACTTTCGGAGCACTATGATTTAAAGGAGATCCAAAAGCTACAAATGTGAAAATGCATTCTAAAAATAGTTGAATGCTTTCTTACAAAAAATTGCGCTCGATATGTGTTACAGATAAGTGCAAAACACAGCACCACTCAACACGAAACCAAAAAAAAAAAAAAACATAGCCAAATGCACTTCACCAGAAAATTATAAAAAAGATTATCACAGCTTTGCTATGACCTCCTTTGACACTTAACTAATAAATAACATTTCAAAAAAAAAAATGTCTCAGAACACATTACACCGGTAAACAAGGTTTCTGTTCTTTATTGAGTAAGTGGTGATTTTTGTATTTTAGGGGGTGCTGAAAAAGAATGTGGCAATAAAAATGTCCCATCATGCACAGATTTTTGAAAAATCCAAAATTTTAAAAATATCACTTTAATGGCATTTATGCAACAAATATGCAGTATTTTTGTCATTTACCAATTTATATAAACCATTATAAGGCTTAAAACTAAAATAAAACACAAAAAATATATATTGTTGAAAAATTTAGAAGAATTAAAGAAATTTTTGACGAAAAAATAACGATACTCGTAAAAAATTTCCTAAATATCATACTTTTTGTAGCTGTAAATGCTTTAACTGCGAATTATATCTTGCAAGCCCTATCACAAACTTATCTAATAAGATTCCAACAGTATTGGCTAATACTAGTTAAGGATTCCGGGCTGTTGTGCCGTGGTCTGCATGGCTTTAATCTATACGTTTCGATCGCAACTGCGGCGGTCATCTTCAGTGGATGTCGTTGATTAATTAATGTTAATTAATGTCGTTGATTAATTATGACGTTGATTACAAAATTAATCAACGACACCCACTGAAGATGACCGCCGCAGTTGCGATCGAAACGTATGAATTAAAGCCATTCAGACCACGGCACAACAGACCGGAATCCTTAACTAGTATTTACTCCGGCCGTGAAAGCCTTCATTCTTACATTAGTATTGGCTAAGCTTATTACAAGTCCAACGTCCTTGATATGGCGCTTCCATTACAAAAATACCCTGGCGAAAGCGCTCCCCATGCTCGTCCCTCGCCGTTTCTCATACTTTCAGGGAAAACATCTAAGTGAGGTGTTAAAATATGAATTTTCATTGACGTTGAACCCCTGAATATAACTTTTTATCAAGTTTTAAATTAATTTTTCATAGTTAGAGCTTCTATTATTCTCTAAGAATTGTGTCACAACATTTTTAAAATCAATTCTTGCTGTTTTTTCTAATCACTTGAACTAGCTTCAAAGCTTTGGTCCATCAAAAGCTTTCTTATTTGTGGGTCAAAGAAAACACAGTACTTCTTCTTTGCATAAATGAGTGATGAGAACTGTTTCTTTAAATACTGAAATCCACACCTTTTTTTATCCATTGCTTTAACGAAATTCTTCATCAATTGTTCAGTGCAAAGGTGCGAGAATATTTTTTTAAAATCAATTAGAGCATTGCTTCCCGAACTTTTTAAGCAGCGGACCCCTTTCATGAATCAAAATTCGGAGCGGACCCCTGTCGTTAGTGCAAAGATAATTTTTGTTCGTGGGTCATTCCATAGAAATGTCAACCTCAGCCTAAAAAATAAAAATACCTTAAAGACTTAACTGTGACCTATCATTTTATTCAACATACTTTCTAGTATATGAATCTAGTAAAAATTTTGAAAAATCCTTTTTGGTGTTTATGTTGGAGCTCTGTAAGTACATGGCTGCAGAAAAGTCTTAGTAAACGCTAAAAACATTGGTCATTGTTTTCGTGCATATTGTTAGAATTTCTGTGAATTTTAAGAAGAACTGCGTTTCTTATGAAAATTTGGAGTTATATCTAATTGAATTAACAGCTTTTTTCATTCAGTTTATAGGATAAGCATTTTAATTATCTTCATTATTTCACTTTCTTATTTTATGTTACGTTAGTCACAAAAATGCAATGTTTTCTATTTTAAAACTGAACTAAAAGTAATTAAGTACCATAGCTATTTATTTTCTTATGTCTGTATCATATCTACTTGAAAATCCAAAAATATTTATTTTAGATATATTTAATAGAAAAATATTAGTGTGACTAACGTAACATTTTAGGTGTGTGACTAACGTAACAGTTTGAATGTGACTATCGTAACAGTTTGAATGTAACTATGGTAACAATTAAAAAAAAGATTAATGTAGCTTAAAGCTTAACTGTTTTAGTGTTTATTTAAATGTCCAGTTAAGAGTAAATAAATATATCAAATTAATTTGAAATATTTGAGGCAAAATAGCTTCTTTGACTGCTTCAGAACGGAAAAGAAGAAGTCGGGCGAATCAGAGCCTCTATAAAATTCGGATGAAAGAGAAATGACAAAAACATTGATGCGTTCGTTACGAAAAAACGCAATTTCGGGTATGAAGTTAAAAGAGGAAGAAAGAGAAGCCTCAAAATAATTAATAAGTAAGATGGTTGCAAAGAAACAAACTACTATTTCCTACATATCTGCAGAATCCTTTTTTCTCACAAGGCAAGCACTGGAAAAGGCAACGAAGAAATATAGAAAAAAGTTTTAGCCAACAGTCCCTGAAAGTTATATCTATCCAAAAGCTGGCATCAGGTATAACAGTTAATATAGGAAATCCTAAATCCCATAGACACTCGTTAAGTTTGTCAGATAATACAAAACAATAAGTCCTCTAATTTTATAATAATGTGATAATTTCGTGATTTTTTTCCCACAAGAAAGATGTTAAATCTGTGAAGAACTTTGTGGCCAACAAGAGAAAGAAGCTACAAAAGGGTTTGCCTATGTATAACTTAGACGAAATCTATCAACTGTATAAAAAAATTAATAAGAATGAAGAAACTGGTTTTGAAAAAAAATGCGAGTTAACTCTAGGAAGTTCAAACATTGGGCTCAAAAGATCAAAGATGAGAGAAACAGGTCAAAGATTTGAATGGGCCAAACCTGATAATATTCCATTTGCAAAAGCTAAATTTTCTTTAACAGACTCAATTAAGTTAAAAAGGGAGCCTTCCATTTACAATTTCTTACCCCAGAAAAAATAAATAAAAAAATACATAAAATTATTAAAATAATAATAAATATATAAATAAATAAAAATATGCAACATAATAAGTTTAAAAAAAGGAAAAAGTAATGTAATTATCAATAATATTAGCCGAAATAATTTTTTTTTTAATTTATCTATTGTTTGTTATTCGATGGTTACGTTAGTCACGTTACGTTAGTCACACTTCATTTTCAGCAAAAGTTACACTTAAGACTAAAAAAATTCAAAATTTAATAAATGTGCTATATGTTTTTAAAAGCTAACATTCCATATTTTTCACATATATCAGTCAATTTTTAGCACTTGCTTAACTTTCAGAAATTTTTGCCTCATAACATGAACATTATTTTTCAAGGTTGCAAAAATGTTACGTTAGTCACACTGCTATTTTGGTTGAAAAAAAATCTGTTGTCAGTAATTTTATTTTAAATTCTTAGCAGAAATAATACATGTACACCATCTACATTACCAATCCACCAACACAACAAAAAATTATTTTTTATCCCTTAAGTTACAGGTAAAATGAGTTATAAAATCAGCTCTGAATGTTACGTTATAGTCACGATGGAATGACCCTCATAGTGAATTGAACTTTAAATAAATCAACTAGTAGCATATGTAGGATTTTCCCCTAGTGGGAGATTCATTTTTTCTCAACCAAATGTGAACATTGTTTGCCCCCCACCCCCACCCCCGCTCCCTTCAAAGTAAATGAAGTTGAAAATTTAACTTAAACCAGACCTGGGCTAGATTTCTTGACGGTTACTTTAGCGGGAGAAAAACAAATTATGGCGCATTTTGCTCGTAATCTCAATTTTACAGTCATAAATATTCAAATTTATCTTTTGTCAGTAAAAAGAAGTTCATATTTACTAATATATCTTTCGTAACAAAGACCGTAAGTTAAACTGCACTTTTACATTTGTAATATGAACCTAGTTTAAGTACATAAATTTTTGCATACTGTACCTTAAAAAAAAAGAAAAAGAAAAGAAACGCAATTTTATACGATTTGTGGCGATGTTAGAGCAGTTTTTGGGGCACCCACCCCCAGAAAGTTTTTAAATTTTAAGCCTTAAAAACGTGCCAGTAGGCCTTTTTTTAGACATATTAGGAGGAGCAATAGGTCCAAGACAGCACATGAGGCGATTTTTCAAAATCCTTGCTTTAAAAATTCTCTTTTGAAAGATCTTTTTGTTAACAATTAGATTGAATGAGGTATGGGGATAATCTGCCGGATTTTTTCTCTTTTTTTTAAATTGAAATTTCAATGAATAATTTCTTGCAATTTGCTAAATTACAGCTTTTCAAACGCACTTTTAAATTTTTCTTATGTTAGGAAAGAGGGATATTCGTGTGCTCCACAAATTTATTAGAAATGGAAGCGTTATAAACGTAGGAATCTGCCATTTGGGTAACAAAAGGGTGCAAGGAAAGATCCCCGGATATTTTTAAAAATTAAAATTTACAATTTCAAACGTAGACTAACCCTGATGATATTAAGGAAAATGGAGGTCAGTAACTGTTCCCCAGAAATTTTTCGAAATTATAGTGGTATAGTTGTAAGAGCACTAATTCATAGGATCAACGGTAAATTCATGTGGGAGTGAAGTTTCGGGGACCGTCTCCGGTAAAGTTCTTGAAATTGAGGTCTTAAAAGTATCTTGGAAAATAGTTTGCAAGGCTTAGCCTGAAGTTATGTCAATCTAATATTCATAATAACATATCAATCAAATATTCATATTAACATGTCTATCAAATATTCATATAAACATAATGACAGACAGTACGATTTTGTCAGAGCAGAAAACGATTTGACCGCATAATCTTGCAGCAACCTGTCTCAAAATATTGAGTATGGCATAAAGGGCAACTGCATACTTCGAAAAGGAAAACTCTGGTTTTCAAAAGCAAAAAAGTAATTTTAAAGCTTTAAAACCCTTTTTTTTTTCGTGATTCACCGCGGACCCCCGACTAAAGCTCGGACCACAGTTTGGGAAGCCCTGAATTAGAGGAACGTTTTGGATACTTTTTTCATCAGCAATATTTTGTTTTCTCTCTGGCCATTTCTTTTATTAAATGTGTTCATGTTTTGCCTTGTTGTCCCCCCGCATTGAAAGCAGTAATAGTTTGTATAACTGAGTTGCAGACCAATGAGCATGGCAATAACTTTAAAATCTGCTCATATGCTCCAATAATGGTGTAAGTAGTCAATTTTCTGAAGCAATATCTTCATATCTCATAAGATTATTTTTTAACCAAAAATGAGCTATTGGAACCGATTTCAATGCATTTCTTTTGTGGTGCTACTGCCTTCAAGCTAGTTTTTGAGCCATCGATAATCAATCACCGTTCTTTTGCATTATATGGACAATTTAAAGCAGATATCAATTCGAATTATGTTTCACTCTCTTTTTACATGTTCTTTAGCTGTAATAAGTAAAAAAATATGTGTACATAGATAAAATGTGTCTAAAAGAAAACTCTAATATGCATAAAACTTCTATAAGCTAGCCTATGTAAGCCAAAACGTATAAATGGTATTTCTTCAAATCGGAGGGTGATAGAATATTTTTGCAATTATATTCATTTTCAGCACCCAGAAATCTATAAGAAACACCCAAAGTACATTGAGGAACAAAACATTCGCTAAAATTTGTTTTTCAGTGTTATTTAACCCATAAATTCCTAACGTCCTTTTTAGGAACGGTACAAAACGTGTGACTGCATTTACCAAAAATGAACATTTCAACCAAATAATAGTGTTCAAGTATTACTTTGGTACAGTTTTAATTCATTATTAACAGAACATAACCATTGTAAAGTGCGTTCTGTAGCAGTTTTATTATGATCTTTATGAAGAATTACATCATTCACAATATCATGAACAAAAAGCTGTTTTCAAAATTATTCCCAGCTTCCCAGTCTATGTTGATTGCTGCTTTTATTTCTTCTTAAAAATGTGTTTTTAAATATCATATCGTAGGCAGAAAAAAATTTTAGGAAAAAAATGTATGTACGCTCTGGTGCCTAACGTCCCTTTTTAATGACGACGTTTCTTTTTTTAATAAAAAAATTATATTGGTCATGATATTTTTTAAATTATTTTTCCTGTCCATTAAATACTGTTTGTAACCAGTATACAAAATATCTTTGAAAAAAAATGTCAGGCATTAATGGGTTAATAAAATCAATGTGAAACTAGAATTTCGAACTTATTTTTATGAGACGTATCTGATGCATCTACCTAATGAATTTTGAGGGAATAGTTCGTCTGAAAAAAGCAGAAACCTTTGAACAATTTCAGCCAGAACCCTTCGTTTCATGTCTCATTTTTAAAGAAAACAAGTTAGTTCAGTTTTCATGAAATTTATCGAATATAACTTGTGACGTAAAGCAATCGAGAGAAAAAAAAAGATTTTTTGATTTAGCTATTTTCAAGGTATTCTTGGATGGATTCAAAATATCACCGCCTACGGGAGAAATACAAATCTTTTTATCTGTAAAACCCAATAACATTAAAAGACGTATTCTTAGCTTTGAAAAATGAAGAAATTTTCGTGATTCTGATTTTATTTCAAGACATAGAAACAAAGTTAATAAAAATGAGTTTGTTTCCGACAGATTAAAGCTTTCTTTATTTAAAATTGTAGCTAAGTTTAATTTTTTTTTCTTTTCCCATCTTGTGCAACTTAGTTTCTTGCTCTGTATTTTAAAAGGTATAACATTACACAAGTTTCAACTGTTTGATTTATACTAATTGCCTCCCCACCAAAAAATAAATGAAAAAGAATGAGCCATTCTTTATTTCCCATACTTGGTAAGTGTGGGAAAGTTTCTTAGAATTCATTCAGGAACAAAATTTCAAGAAATAGCTATGATTTAAAGAAATAATACTCCCAACACGCATAAATGTGTACACGCGCCATTACTGTTGAGTTGTTAAAAACTAGAGATTATTTAATATGCTTAGAAAGAAATGAAGTGGCATTCATATCAGATATTTTCCTTTTCCTTCTTTTTTACTAATTAATTATTTTATTGTTTTGTATTCATTATCGTGAAACGTAGGTATTGTCTTTAAAAAAAAGTATTTTACAGAAATATTATTACAAACATTTGAGGCTCCCTGGAACCTAAACATTGTTAAAAGGTTTCCGTTTTAGTGCGCTGTCATTAAATGATGTCGGTTTTTTTTTTTTTGAATCCTTCCCCCCTTTTATCAAAAACTGTCACATTTCACCTCACTCCCTAATAAAAGCAATTCGGAAAATTCCAATCATTGCATATTTCTATAGCTATACTATATTCTTCTTAAATCAAAATTTTAGTCGTTTCTCAACAAGAGAAACTATCATGAACGTAACAAATAAATTAACACATTTATTAGTACATTACAAAACCAAACGAAGTTAATTGCAGCTATTACTAGTTCTTGCTGGTTATAGGACAGCGATCATCTTCGAGATTCAAAACCTAAATCTAAATCTGACCCGACATCCTTTTAGTTTTAAGTTCGTGTTTGCCATACAACTTGTGACATTTTTTATCAACAAAGGAAATTAAAAGAGATTTACCCCCCACCCCCCATTATTTTCTGTTCTCTCGTGACACGTTATTTTTAATCAGCAAATTCACATAAGAGTTACACATTGCACGTTGTGTACCTTACTCCAACTAGTCCAACTGTAACAATGACAAGAAACCTTTCTCCCCCCAAAGCGTGGCATTATTTGTGGTCAGCCTAGAGATGAAAATAGTCGGAAAAAAACCGGAAACTTTCGGAAAAAAACGGTTTTTTTTTCCGTTTTTTTCCGAGGAGGTTTATTTCTACTCCGGAAAAATTGAATTTTTCAAATTTTCAGTAAAATGAAATTAAAATTTTCAGCATAAAATGATAAGTTTAGAAAAATTTATCGTTCTTATGCTATTTTCTTCTTTACCTCCACCCCTCTCTCTTACCATAATAACCTCTTGCTTTGGTAATGAGCTAATATTTAGAAAAGTACCAATTTGAGTCCCAAGTGAATTTTCACTAGTATTTCAATAACTAGTTAAAAAAATAATTTTCCCCAGAAAGAAGATAAGGTTCTGCTTTCATTTCATCCAATAACATCAGAAAAAAAAATTTTCTTCAGAAAATATTGTTTTTATACATCGAAAATCAGATCGGTAACGTGTCCCCAGTAGCAAAGCTTAGCATCCAAACAGGTCATGCGCACTTTCTAACTTCCCAAAAAAACGCACTTGCACAAAAAACGATTCTATTTTGACCCCTTTGTTAATATTTTACTTCATTTTTGTTTTAATCGATTTCTGATTTTCTAGCCGATGCGAAATAAGCATGTCCCAAGTTCCGCCGTCAGAGTGGTAACAATAACTTCCGATCTATGTTTAGGCTCCCAAAATCATGTCCTGCACCTATACCACGTGATACTGAGTACCTGGTGGGATGTTTTATCGCATCGTAGTTAAAAATTTGAATTTCTGCATCTAAAATTGTAGGTAAGATTTTTTAAAGTGATTTTATAAAATGTGTGTCATTTGAGTCATCAGATCGGTAACACGATTTAAAATGTGCAGTTTTATTATTTTAAAAATTATTTTATATATAAGTATAGTCTTTTATTACAAGTGAAAAAACCACGTGTTTGATTTTGGTTTAGTGCGATCGACTCGGAAATAAAAAAAAAAACTTTGTCAGTTTGTCAGATCGGTAACAGTCAGAGCGGTAACATTGAAAAACAGCGAATATGTTACAGAACTAACTCACACGTTTCAGAATTATAAAAAGCAAAAATCATAGGTTTTAGCTATATATATTGATTATTTTTGTTCTTAAAAAATGAAAAGCAATGAGTTTTAGTACAATTGCTTCATTTGTGGTTTGTATGACCTAACAATAGAAGGTAGTAAAATAAGAAAAATTAACACTGCAGAAATTAAGTTAATTAATTATTATTATTTATTTATTTATTTATTTTTGGTGCTTCAATTTCTCATAATTTTGCTAAATAACTAGATAATAACTAGCATGCTAAATTTGAATTTCTGATCAAGAAATTAAATTTCCTGCAACTAATTAAAGAAAAGCAAGCAACAGAGTTGTGTGTTGAAAAAGTTGAAGTTGTGTGTTGTTTTAAAACAAAACAAATGTTTTATTAGCTTGGATTTGGTTATCTCATAATTTATTTTATCTAAAAACCTTATCGCTCATTTTTATTTCCAAGAAATGCTTTTTTATAATGAAATTTGATTTTTTAGCCTAATATATATTTTAGTATAATTATCTTAATTCCATGTTAAAAATGCAAGGAAATGATATCATATATCATATTTAGAGATTTTAACGACGACTGAAAGCATAAACTCAAATACGTAGCTCACATTAACATCAGATCTGTAACATTCATCAGATCTGTAACGGCTTAAAAGTGAGTAATCTAAGGAGGGGGTAAATAACTTCCGGGTCATTCCACGTCAAATCATCCAGGGGTGTGCACCATGGGTCTTCAGATTTTTATGAAACTTGGTGATACTGTTCTACACATGAATATAAGAATATTTGGAGATTTTTAGATTAATATAACAATTACTTTCGGAATGGCAACACCTCAAATTTTTGTCAAAAATTTGTCGCGTAACAAAATTTGCAGATCCAGCAGACGGACATACATCTATAATTTTTACTATAAAACAGTTATTTTTTATGCTAGAGGGGTAATTTTTTTTGCATTTTGTTCAGAATTGTACTATTAATTGAATTATATAGTTAGTTTTAAGATTTAAAAAAATTAAATTACCTCTAAAAATCAGTAATCAGCAAAATTGAAGATAATTTTAAGCACTGACGTGGGTTCAGAAACCACCCAATAACATTTTAAGCGTTCCAAAATGACCTAAACCCATTATATTACCGAAAACTAGATTAAAAATGAGAGAAAGTGATGCAATAAAATTGGTGGGGTTTTGAGTTTTACTTAGGTTAGAGATGATTAAAATTGCGTATTTAAAAAGTAACGAAGTCAGTAAGAAGTTGTCTTCCACTGACAAAAAATAATACAATTACACATAGAAGCTGTTTTATAGCACATTAAAAACATGAATAATGAATATACAGATACGTAAAAATATTAATTTTAACATAAATATTATTCGACTACTATTTACAATGACTTCTGAAAATGGGAACTTACAACTTTGATGGGTGTTTTGTAGCTCCAGTTCAAATCCAAAGGAAAACTTCTGACTTCTAGGTGGAAGTGTACATTAGTATAATTATGGGCAGAAAGCTTCCCCTTACAAATTTCAATAAGCTATAAATAGTTATATTTTAAAATTACGTTTGATAGTTTTAACCAATAATTGGTTTTTTATAAGTAACTATACGTTCATAAAACAGCTCCACAAATTTCAAAACGATGTTTGATAGCCAATTGCACTTAGAAGAACATCATTTGTCCCTGTTGGAATGATTTATTTGTTTTTGCCTTGACAGTCAGTCCTTTTGCCATCTTTGTTACTAATTTGAGAGAAATGGGGTACCGAGTGGAGACTGAAGAACTATAATTCAAGCCAATGATATTAACTAAATGTCCGAATCTCTGATTTGCAGATGGAAATTACGTTGCTTTGCTGACTTCTAGAATTTTAACAACTCTTTTTAAAAGTATTCCACCTTTCATTAATATTTTCCATTAATTCTGATCCGATTTTATAAAAATTACTCATATGTGATGTTTCTTCTGGAACTTCAATCAGACACAAAATATGCCGAAGGGGAACAAGACGTTCATCTTGTCGTTCAGGCCAATAGAAAGTTTCGAAAGGTCCATGTGGGTGCATAAAAAGAACTGTGACGTCGTTTTCTCCTTCATTAATTTTGTTCACAAACCCAATCCACGAGTTCTCCTCATAAACGCAAGCGACCTAATTATTTAGGTCTGGTTTTAAGATCTCCAACATAGATGAACATGCTGCTACTCTAACGAAATCCCATCTAATGCATGTTTCGGAATCTAGACTTGTTCGTTTTGCTGTGATTTCATTTGTTGATAAGAGACAGAAAAAATGAAAACTTCTCGTTTCTAAAATTGTTTTACCCGTCGAAAAAAGTTCTTCTAGTTTATTTTGGTGTCTGCGAATTTCCTCTTTTGTCAAAAAAAGAAAGAAATCTTAGAAAAAAGACTGCAACAAAACACGTACATTTGGTGGGCATTTGTAATTTGAGTGGATTGATAAACATTTTGAAGATTTTTTTTTTGTAACAGTTCTCTTGACAGTTCCCCCAATGCCATCACAAACAGTTTTCTCTGTTTACATATGAGCAATTTTTATAAAATCGGATCAGAATTAATGGAAAATATTAATGAAAGGTGGAATTCTTTTAAAAAGAGTTATTAAAATTCTAGAAGTCAGCAAAGCAACGTAATTTTCATCTGCAATTCCAATGCCTGACTAACTTACTAGAACCCAGAAGTAAATCATTAATGCTTGTGGTGCTGATACTAATACTGGTATGAAACCCGCCGATCATCCTTCATTTTCCCAATATATTTTGCATAAGTGTTTCGTTCCAGTGAACTATCAAAGGAAGTCCTAGATTTAAACGACTTTTGTAAGTTAACGGCCAATTCAGACCGAATAGTTTGCATTTACCGTTTTATGGACGTTGTCAAATCCTCCCCATTTTGACCCATACTTTGTACTGTAGCAGCTACTATCAAAGTGGCTTTCTGTCACTTATACTGGACCCTGTCTAGAGTGGATGCTAGGTGTTTTAGCCAAATAAACTCATACACCTCAAACAACCGAGAAGAAAACAGAAACCATAGCCCGAGCTTGCAGCTGCATTTTCTGCCCAAACTCAGGTCAGAGATAATGCAACTTTGGAGCGGGTGAGGGGGGGGGGGGATCGTTACAACTCACTTTGAGCTATTATTTTATTGACTAATTACTTAGTAGAGTAAACTAACGTTTTAAGTTATTCCATTTTATATGAAGAATAATATTATTTCGGGTAATGAAGCTATATACTCCAACTCTCGAAATTGCTAATTTTCAACAGAATTCGATCGCGTTGAGCGACCTCTAAATATTATTCAATTGAGCTAAAATTTCACATACATCACATTCATGAATAGTGTAAAAAAACTGGGGGGTAAGATCAGAGAAATTCAAAAAAAGATTTTTTTTAAACCCCAATTGTGTATACATCTTTTACTGGTAAAAAGAAAAGTCTTAACAAACAAAACAGCTACAACTTAACAGACAAATACCCATGTAATTCCATTCATTGCTGAAAAAAATTTATCCTTTACGACTTTCTTCTTTCTTGTGGCGAAAATTATAAAACATTTAAACAATCAATTTTACGTTACTTAATAATAAAGAAAAAGGGTGTTAGCAATTTAAATTAATTTGTAAATACACAAAGAACTTTTACAATGGATAATTATTTTCCTTTGTTTAAAGACAAAAATATCATTTTATCATCAACATGTATTATTACATAGCAAAGAAAATTATTAATCTTTCTTTTAAATGTTCTTTATAATGACTAATGATTCTGTGTGATATGCTTTCATTTATAATAGGAAAAAAACAAATAACTTCTAGAGGAAAAATCTAGGATATATCGATTATATATACATAATTTAATTAACATTATAAAAAATGTATTAGAAAGCATAAATGCCATTTTATTTATTTCGTGCTTTATAGAACATCAATTCTTTATTTCATTTATTTCTCTCGTATTTTGCTAATTAACTACAAAGAATAAAACCAGTTAAGAGTTTTAAAAAAATCAAAAAATGTTAGCACAAGTGTTTCGATTATTTGAAGTCCTTTTGAAACAGGTGTTCAGTTTTTATATCAATGAAAACTTATTCTAAATTTAAAATACTCATTTAGAGCAGGAAGTAATAACAAAAATTCAAGTACCATCATGCCATTAGTTTGCTTTGGAAGTAGCGTTCGGTTAATTTTTTAATGCTTTTCATGAAACATATCTGTAAAAAACAAAAAAAAAAGAAAAAAAAAACGTAATTCACCAAATATATTGATTTATGAGAAAAGGGGGTAACGCGCTGAAGACATTTTGTTTTTAAATTTGAAAGCTTCTTTATTTTCTTTCTCATCTCTTTTTTTCGCCCTAAGTATTTTTTTTTTTTTTTTGTTTTAATGGACCAATTTTATCAAAAGACAAGAATCGCAAGGAAATAAAAATATGGTTGTTGCTTTAGAATGCATCGGAATTAAATATTTACTTTTTTTCTTTTATTGTAGTTTGTTTTTTAACAATTCAGAAAATATTTAACACTACTAGCTGCCAGGGCAGCTAGATTAGCTTCCTGCGGCATGTTGATGCATAACGTCCCCCCTCTCTAACTTTTACCTCATTCTGAAGTTTTATTTGATATAATTTAATGTTCATTCGATTTCAAGACGTACCACGAACGTGGCCCGGCGTTGCACGGGCACTTCGTGCCCTGAAAGTAGTGAGGAAAATGTCAAGAAACTACTCCCCGCCAAGGCGGCTCGCTAACAGGCGCTTCACGCCTTTACTTTTTTCCTGTATAAAAAAAATCATTCGAATTATTGAGATGCTTCGCGCCTTCAAGATGGTGAGGAAAGTTTCAGTAAGTTCAGCTCAGGCGCGGATCCAGAGTGGGGTCATGGGGATCATGACCCCCCCCCCCTTAACCGACCAAATATAGCAAAAAATTGCATTTTTGGGACTTATTTTACGAAAAAATTGCCAACCCCCCCCCCCCCCCCATTTTTGCACAAAAATTGTACTTTGACCCCCCTTTCCGAAAATGACCCCCTCCTTAACCAGAAGCTGGATCCGCCCTTGGTTCAGCTCGCTCAAAGGAGAAAAAGCAGACATTGATACTCAGTTTTTAATATAAGTAGATGGCTCTTCAACAAATGAATGTTTCAAAATATTACAAGTAGCTAGCGATAAAAATACTATGTAAGTCGCCCGCTTATGAGTTTCGTGTTTGATTTAGTTAAGCCTTCATTCAAAATTCTCATTTTCATTTTTATTATTGTTTCATGGCATGGCAACCACGTTTTGCAATGCAAGAATGGATTTCATATTTAATCATTTATTAGGCTTAATCGCTTTAAACTTGACTACTTATTAATTGATATCTTCGCTAATTAAAATCGTATAATTATATAGATTGAAACTAATGAAGCTTGAAAAATTACCTATCTATCGGTACCTGGTTCGACTTTCAGTTCATTGGCGTTCAGGAGAAAGAAGCGTGACATAGAAAGATAGTTAGAAAGAAAGATAGTTAGAAAGATAGTTAGAAAGATACTCAGTTTTTAATATAAGTAGATTGAACTATGCAATACACCGCCAACTCGGTTATTTCGATCCATGGACTGCAGCCTCGTGCTTATTATGCCCTCATCAGTATGAAATACGAAAGTAACTGAGCTGGAGGCAAAAAAACTCTTATAGAGCAAAGAGAGCCGAAAAAACTGGTAGCTAATGTGAAATTACACTACCAGCGAGCGTACAACTTTCGTATTTCAAGCTGATTAATGCATAATAAGCACGAAACTGCAGTCCATGGATCGAAATTGCCGAGTTGGCGATGTATTGCATGTTCCTGCCTTAGCCCGGTTTTGATGTTAGCTGGTCCAAGAACCACCGTGCTCACTAAAGGTGTCTGGGGCATGTTAAGTATGTCCTTGGTCACAAAATCCTTCAAGCTCCCATTCGAAATCAATAGCTCTGGAGGAATGAGGGGTTACTTTTGGCTTCTGGTCTGGATCAAAAATCGGAGCGCTCTTTAGGGCCCCGTCCAACCGGAAAAACCACGTGTAAAAGTAGATACGGGAGACCTTGGAGTGTGTATGAAAATTTTGGACTGACACCAGAGACGTGTCTTCGACCTTTCGATAGTGCATATAATTAAACTGCATATTTATTTACTTGTTAATGTACTTTAATGTACTGCTTTTCGTGCAGCCCCCTATGAAGAACGCTCACTACGGATCAATGCGTGGCTACTACATAGGATACAAGATATCCGGCACGAGTGACCACTATGTCTACAAAACAGTTGAGGTGAAAGAAGGACAAGACAGGAGTGTGGACATCACTCTTCTTCGACCCGCTACTAAGTACAGTATCGTCGTCCAAGCTTTTAATGACAAAGGCGCTGGACCTCTGTCTGACGAAGTCACAGTCCGCACGCTTGAGTTCGGTGCGTGAACCGTGAGTAGTTGACTCTCTTTGGTTTTTTATATCATCTTTGTAAATTTTAGAAAAATAATTACATTTAAAAATGACGGTACGAGATGCATCTTCAATTTAACTTTCTGCTTATCTTTTTTTTTTTTTTTTTTCATTTCTTCTATAAAGTCAAGGAGTAATATAAAATCATGAAACACTGTTTTACTGATTTGACAAAAAATGCTGACGTTTTTCTTTTTTTTAACCCATCCTAACGTACATTGCTCTTACTTTTGAAGCTATGGGCAGCCAAACTATCTACTCCCGTATTCATTATGTCGAGTTTTATCGTGATGTCTGTATTCCCGTGTCTAAGTATGTAAGTATTTCGGAAAAAGCAAAAAACCGTATGTCACAAAAAAGTTGAATTTTTGTGTGTAGGGGGACACTATGAGGACTGACTGTTCATCTCTCTTTTTGATTTCACTCTGAATTTTGTGAGGCATACTGCAGTGAAATCACGAACTGTTTAGCAATACATCGTCAAGTTTTGGTCGCCAAATTTTTGTTATCAACTTAACAATATAAAAATGAAATGTCAAATCCTAGGTCAACTCACCAATACTTGGCAAGATGTAGCTGTTGCTCATGTTGAGGCACTATTATAATGTATTTTGTTCATTTTAAACTTTCCATTCAGATGCTGTTGGCCAGTCAACGTTATTGATATTCTTCATGTAGAACCACTTATTTGTTAAGTATGACAAATGAGTAGGCACTTTGTTTACTGAAATACACATATTGGTCTCCCAAAAAACCTTACTTTAGATAAAAATGGCCCTCTTATATTTGTTGAGAGTCGTAAGGTTTACTTTTCTAACTACAAATTGCCAATATATATACATATATATATAAATATAGATTGAATATATATATATATATATATGTATATATATATATATATATATATATATATATATATATATATATATATATATATATATATATATATATATATATATATATATATATATATATAATAAAGCGATTAAGCCTAATAAATGATTAAATATGAAATCCATTGTTGCAAAACGTGGTTGCTATGAAACAGTAATAACAATGATAATGAGAATTTTGAATGAAGACTTAGCTAAATCAAACACGAAACTCATAAACGGGCCACTTACGTAGTATTTTTATCGCTAGCTACTTGTAATCCCGAAAGCAGAATACTGCTAAATCGGCGACGTACGTCGCAGAACAGACATCGGTGCTGCAGAACAATTGTATTCAAAATTAAGCAACCAAAAAAAAAAAAAAAAGTTATAGTTTGAAAGCGTGCAAAAAAAAAAAAAAAAAAAAAACGTTATCGTTCGAAAGCAAAAAAAAAAATGTTTCGCTTGTAGCCCATGACTCGCAGAGCAGTAGGCAATGATGTCGGCGCCGTAATGGCAGGCTACCGACATTATTGCCTGCTTATCTACCTGCTTATAGACCACAGCAGACGTGCGGACGACTTGAGCTTCTGAGGACCTTCCTGTTTTTCCGCAGAACTTCTGTGATGACACTTGCGCAGGCTTCGTTTGAAGTTCTGCAGTCCTTCTTATTTTTAATTTAACATTGTTGAATATGTACAAAGGGATGGCGTATTTTTGAAAAAAAAAAAAGTCCTTATTTGGGCAACAGAACTTTAGCTACGAAACTTGCAGTGCACATTCGTTATTCAAATAATGTTTCCAACCATTAATTTTTTCCACATAAAAATCGCGGGAACGTAAACTTAATCTGAAATTCTGCGAGCCTTCACATTTTGGCCGCAGATCTTAAGTGACGAAGCTTGCGGTAGGTACACAAATCAGTTCTTCAAATTATGTTTGAAACAATTTTTTCGCAAGAGAGTCGCAGGGGCGCAGATTTTCAATTGAAGTTTTGCAGGTCTTCACATTTTATCCGCAGAACTTCAGTGACGATACTTTGTTTTTCTATTAGATATTCAGTTATGTTTAAAACCATGTTTCCACATGAGGGAATCGCGGGGACGCAAGCTTCGCTTGGAATTCTTCGGGCTTTCACATTTTGGCCGCAGAACTTCAGTGACGAAGCGTGTAGTACAAATAGTTTTTCAAATTATGTTTAAAACAATTAATTCTTTCGCGTTAAAGAGTCGCGGGGAGCGGGATTCGTTTGAAGTTCTGCGGGGGGCCGACACATTTCATCCACAGAACTTCAGTGACGAAACTTGCAGTACAAACTATAGTTATTCAAATTATGAACAATTAATTCTTCTGTGTTAAAGAATCGCGGGAAAACGGCCTTCGTTTGAAATTCTGCGGGCCTACGCATTTTATCCGCAGAACTTCAGTGACGAAACGTGAGGTACAAATTAGGTATTCGACAATGTTGAAAAGATTTTTTCCTCGTGAGAGAATCGCGGGAGGGGGGGGGGGTACTCGCTTGAAGTTTCGCGATCTTTCACATTGTGGCCGCAGAACTTCAGAGACGAAACTTGCAGTGCATATTAGTTATTCAAATGATGTTTAAAACTATTTACTCTTCCTGTTGAGAGAATCGAGGGGAGCAGGCTTCGTTTAAAGTTCTACGGGCTTTCACATTTTGGCCACAGAACGTCAGCAACGAAACTTCCAGAACAAATTACCTTTTCAAATTTTCTTTGAAACAATAATCGTTACTCATCAATAAATGGCGGGGTGGGGGGCGTTCGCTTGAAGTTCCCCTTGCGTTTTGACCGCTGAACTGCTGTGACGAATCTTACAGAACAAATTAAGATTTCAAATATTTTTTCCTGCGGAAGAATCGAGGGGACACAAGCTACGTCTTTAGTTCTGCGGGCCTTATCATTTTGACCGCAAATTAGTTATTCAGATTGTATTAACCCTAGAGTACTAATGTGTCTTTTTTTAACGCTAATACTAAACATGAGATAAGTAAAAATTACTCATGATTAGTATTCTAGGGTTAAAAACAATTTTCCGGTGAGAGAATCGCGGGAGCAAAGCTTTGTTTAAAGTTCTGCAGCATTTCACATATTGCAGCAGAATTGCACTCGCAGTGAAAATTATTTATTCAAATGATGTTTGAAACATTTTTTTCGTGTAAGAGAAACGCGGGGTGGAGGGGGAGAAGAGTCTCCTTTCAAGTTTTTCGGGATTTCACATTTTTGCCGCAGAATTTCTGACGGAGCTTGAAGTAGAAATAGTCATTATTTTAAAACAATTTTTCCGCTTGAGAGAATCTCGGGGACGAAGTAATTATATTTGAAACAATTAACTTCAGGCTAAAAT
Organism: Uloborus plumipes; assembly: GCA_038373865.1. Taxonomy (NCBI): domain Eukaryota; kingdom Metazoa; phylum Arthropoda; class Arachnida; order Araneae; family Uloboridae; genus Uloborus; species Uloborus plumipes. The sequence continues at coordinate 17,228 of JAXGGA010008582.1, read as the reverse complement.
TAGGAAAGTAGGTGTAATCCAAGCTCCCCCCCCCCGCCCCAATCGGGAAAAATGTTTTTTAACATTTGTTCTGCGATCTGGAAATTAGTTAACGTCCCAATGCCGAGCTTGAAATTTTTGAACTTGAGTTTTTTGGACTGAATTTCTGAACCGATGATGAAGTATTAATAGCATAGTAAGCATTAACTAGGTGACCCGTGCGGAATTCCGCAAAAAAAAAAAAAAAAAAAAAAAAAAAAAAAAAAAAAACTCTAAACTTAAAATTTAATACGACAATTTTTATTGGCTTCATTTGCACAACATCGCCATCTACTGCCGTCGTTCTGACAACTTTTCAAAGAGATCAAAGACACGTTCACTTTTACAACTACTACAAAAGTGATACCCTATATTAAAATCAAATACCCAAGGCTACTACTAAACTAAATACTAACGTTATCGCAAAACTACCATAGTATTTTGAAACAATAAAAGTTACAATTAAGGTTTACCGAGCTAAGCCTTGGCTTGAAATGTCGCATTTAAAATTGATTTGAGCAACAATGTAACGATTTTGACAGTTGAGCAAAAAATTTAACTTTTTCAAACTTCAATCGCTTATAAGTCGCTTAAACGTGGATTTTCGAGATTCTCGTTACGCGGCGCTAGCGGAGAAACGTTCTAAAGAACGCATTTTTTTTAATCTTTCGAATGAAATCAAAATGGAGACGATACGACAATTATTTCGCTAGATAGAGTCAATTTTGTGCCCAAAAATTGAAGTTCGAATAAAAAACGAACCGACACTTTTTAGAGGGTGGGTCTAATTTTCGTCAATAGCCCGCGGGATAAGCTTCAAAATCATAAATTTTCATGCAATTCGATAAAGAAATGAGCGAGTTTCGACCGGGTATAGGATTCGGCTTAGAGAAATAATATATGGAGATAACATAATTATAAATATATTTGTCACACTAAAGCATTTAAAATATGAATTAATGAAAATAAAGCAAGAAGTATTTACAAACTTATGAAATCTTTCTAATTCAAACTCTTCATAGAAAAAGGAAACATTTAAAAAATAATTATTGTCTTTACCATGGTATTAAAAAATTTTGGTTTGGTTAGATTTTTGGCATAAAAGCCTTAATAGGCTATACTGAGCCAAACAATTGATTAAAAGTAAAAGTGTCAAAATTAAAATGTTTGAAGAAAGAGCCTGTAGAATTAAGAAAATTTTTGCTGAAATCAACACATCAATGAAGTTTTAAATTTTGAATAGTAAAAAACAGAAATCCAAACTGCTGAAGATGGAACAATTTCCCTAGGGTCATTCCACGTCAAATCATCCAGGGGTGTGCACCATGGGTCTTCAGATTTTTATGAAACTTGGTGAGACTGTTCTACCTATGGATATAAGCATATTTGGATATTTTTAGATTAATATATCAATTACTTTCGGAATGGCAACACCTCAAAGTTTTGTCAAAAATTTGTCGCTTAACAAAATTTGCAGATCCAGCAAACGGACATACATCTACAATTTTTACTATAAAACAGTCATTTTTTATGCTAGAGGGGTAATTTTTTTGCATTTTGTTCAGAAATGTACTGTTAATTGGATTATGTAGTTAGATTTAAGATTTATAGTAATTAAATTACCTCTAAAAATCAGTAATCAGCAAAATTGAAGATAATTTTAAGCACTGACATGGGTTCAGAAACCACCCAATAACATTTTTAGCGTTCCAAAACCACCAAAACCCATTATATTACCGAAAACTAGATTAAAAATGAGAGAAAGTGATGCAATAAAATTGGTGGGGTTTTGAGTTTTACTTAGGTTAGAGATGATTAAAATTACGTATTTAAAAAGTAACGAAATCAGTAAGAAGTTGTCTTCCACTGACCCAAAATAATACAATAACACATAGAAGCTGTTTTATAGCACTTTAAGAACATGAATAATGAATATACTGATAAGTAAAAATATTAATTTTAACATAAATATTATTCGACTACTGTTTACAATGACTTCTGAAAATGGGAACTTACAACTTTGATGGGTGTGTTTTGTAGCTCCAGTTCAAATCCAAAGGAAAACTTCTGACGTCTAAGTGGAAGTGTACATTAGTATAATTATGGGCAGAAAGCTTCCCCTTACAAATTTTAATAAGCTATAAATAGTTATATATTTTAAAATTACGTTTGATAGTTTTAACCAATAATTGGTTTCTCATAAGTAACTATACGTTCATAAAACAGCTCCACAAATTTCAAAACGTTGTTTGATGGCCAATTGCAAAAGAACATCATTTGTCCCTGTTATAATGGTTTATTTGTTTTTGCCTTGACAGTCAGTCCTTTTACCATCTTTGTTACTAATGTGAGAGAAACGGGTTTCCGAGTGGAGACTGAAGAACTATAATTCAAATCAATGATATTAACTAAATGTCCGAATCTCTTATTTTCAGATGGAAATACATTTTATGTATTTTTACAACTCTTTTTAAAAGTATTCCACCTTTCATTAATATTTTCCATTAATTCTGAATCGATTTATAAAAATTACTCATATGTGATGTTTCTTCTGGAACTTCAATCAGACACAAAATATGCTGAAGGGGAACAAAACGTTTATCTTGTCGTTCAGGCCAATAGAAAGTTTCAGAAGGTCCATGTGGGTGCATACAAATAACTGTGATGTCGTTTTCTCCTTCAATAATTTTGTTCACAAACCCAATTCAGCAGTTCTCCTCATAAATGCAATCGACATAATTATATAGATCTGGTTTTAAGATCTCCAACATAGATGAACATGCTGCGCCTCGAACGAAATCCCATCTAATGCATGTTTCGCAATCTAGACTTGTTCGTTTTGCTGTGATTTCATTGGTTGATAAGGGACAGAAAAAATGAAAACTTCTCGTTCCCAAAATTGTTTTACCCGTCGAAAAACGTTCTTCTAGTTTATTTTGATGTCTGCGAATATCCTCTTTTGCCAAAAAAAAGAAAGAAATTTTAGAAAAAGACTGCAACAAAACAAGTAAATTTGGTGGGCATTTGTAATTTGAGTGGATTGATAAACATTTTGAAGTTATTTTTATTATATTAGTTATTTTTATGCACCCACATGGACCTTCTGAAACTTTCTATTGGCCTGAACGACAAGATGAACGTCTTGTTCCCCTTCAGCATATTTTGTGTCTGATTGAAGTTCCAGAAGAAACATCACATCTGAGTAATTTTTATAAAATCGAATCAGAAATAATGGAAAATATTAATGAAAGGTGGAATACTTTTAAAAAGAGTTGTTAAAATTCTAGAAGTCAGCAAAGCAACGTAATTTCCATCTGCAAATAAGAGATTCGGACGTTTAGTTAATATCATTGATTTAAATTATAGTTCTTCAGTCTCCACTCGGAACCCGGTTTCTCTGAAATTAGTAACAAAGATGGTAAAAGGACTGACTGTCAAGGCAAAAACAAATAAATCATTCCAACAGGGACAAATGATGTTCTTCTAAGTGCAATTGGCTATCAAACATCGTTTTGAAATTTGTGGAGCTGTTTTATGAACGTATAGTTACTTATAAAAAACCAATTATTGGTTAAAACTATCAAACGTAATTTTAAAATATATAACTATTTATAGCTTACTAAAATTTGTAAGGGGAAGCTTTCTGCCCATAATTATACAAATGTACACTTCCACTTAGACGTCAGAAGTTTTCCTTTGGATTTGAACTGGAGCTACAAAACACCCATCAAAGTTGTAAGTTCCCATTTTCAGAAGTCATTGTAAATAGTAGTCGAATAATATTTATGTTAAAATTAATATTTTTACTTAACAGTATATTCATTATTCATGTTCTTAAAGTGCTATAAAACAGCTTCTATGTGTTATTGTATTATTTTGGGTCAGTGGAAGACAACTTCTTACTGATTTCGTTACTTTTTAAATACGTAATTTTAATCATCTCTAACCTAAGTAAAACTCAAAACCCCACCAATTTTATTGCATCACTTTCTCTCATTTTTAATCTAGTTTTCGGTAATATAATGGGTTTTGGTGGTTTTGGAACGCTAAAAATGTTATTGGGTGGTTTCTGAACCCATGTCAGTGCTTAAAATTATCTTAAATTTTGCTGATTACTGATTTTTAGAGGTAATTTAATTACTTTAAATCTTAAATCTAACTACATAATCCAATTAACAGTACATTTCTGAACAAAATGCAAAAAAAATTACCCCTCTAGCATAAAAAATGACTGTTTTATAGTAAAAATTGTAGATGTATGTCCGTCTGCTGGATCTGCAAATTTTGTTAAGTCACAAATTTTTGACAAAACTTTGAGGTGTTGCCATTCCGAAAGTAATTGATATATTAATCTAAAAATCTCCAAATTTTCTTATATCCATGAGTAGAACAGTCTCACCAAGTTTCATAAAAATCTGAAGACCCATGGTGCAAAATCTCGTTTTGGCTGGATGATTTGACTTGGAATGTCCCCCTAACAAGTCTTTCAAAGAAGGATGAAAATGACTAAAGAATCTGAAATGAATGATTGAAATTTGGACAATCGCGAGGCAATCTCCATTGTATATGCAATACTGTCTGATTGACATTACGTGTGTTACATAAGGGCAAAACAGGTGTCTATGAGTAAATCTGGTGTGGCCCAAAGAAAGAGGTATTACAACTTCTTTTCTGGTGATCTTTGATGATTTGAAACATTCGCCGAAGGCTGACAACAGTGCAAATAATTTCGCGACTCTCTCTATTCCAGTTCTTAAAAAAAAAAAAAAAAAAAAAACGCACACACGCACACACACACAAAGACAGCATGTAAGTACGCAAGCATATATGGGTCATTCCAACGAAAATGGTACAAATCAAGTCCCAGACTTTAGAATTTTTTAAAATCAATATTAAAAACTCCCACCCATTAAGTGTATTTTTTATTGGTTCTCCATTTAATTTTGTGCCATCAAGTATCAACTGATTAGGTATAATCCATTTAGAAAGGACACAACAAAAATTATCTTTGTCAGAAGAAGGAGAAAATGGCATGTCCCAGCTTCAAATTGCTAGAATTTTCAATGTGATTTAAAATTAAACTGAAATGTAACAACAAAATAAATGACACTGCAGTGCACAAAAGATGCTTCTGACACCATTTCTGCAGTTTATTACGCAAATGAAAAAAAAAACTCCTTAAAAAACACTATTCTATGTTTTTCTATGTTTCGAATTGTCCGCTCTGTTACAAGCCTTTTGGAAATAAAATAAACAATTGCATTCAATTTGATATATTTTTGAAAAAATATAGATAGTATAACTGCCGTGATTAGATTGCTACATTGAATTATGTTGTCAACAACCAGGGTGCGCCTCATTCTTTTCTTATGGTAGTTAACTTGAGCCGTTGATGTCCACTCTGTTACAGTCGATTTCATGATGTATATATTATGTGTATATTATGTAAAAATGAGAAAACACTTTTTGGTAACATTTTGACGGTAAATATATAATGTACTAGCAGTACCCAGAGACGTAACTAGAGGGGGGCAGACGGGGCTCGTGCCCCGGGCTCCAGATTTTAGGAGCGCTGAACTGGCTAAGTAACTGCATAACTTTCTTGTCATTATTTTAAAAAAAAGACAAATTTTTAAAAGGCAGCTCTCCCTGAAAAGAAATAAGCTCAATGAAAGCACACGTAGAAAGTTAAAGAAATGTCTTAGTGAGGAAAAGGCGTGAGAAAGATCGACGGAGAGAAAGTGAAGAGGGTGCAGTAAATGGCATGAATATATGTATATTTTTTTAGAGAGTGACCAGTAAAAGTGTTTCATTTGTCCTTTTGGCTTTGAGAAAGTATTTTATGTAATTAGCTGTGCTTTTTATTCATTTTCTATGCAATATACATTAAGTATACCCGTATATGACGATCCAGACGTTGGCGTTGTCATTTTTTTCGACCAATATTTATTTTAATGGGGGGGGGGGGGGCGCCGAAGCGAAGTCTTGCCCCTGTTTGAAAATGGTCTAGTTACGTCCCTGGCAGTACCGCACGGCGATGCCCGTGCAATAAATGTAAAGGAAGTTAACTATAAAGTTTAACTCACTCTTAAGACTTTTCTTCTTTTCGTGTGTGTGTGTGACGAACTTATTTATTTTTAGCGAATTTTTTACGCTTCAATAGAACTTTTAACACTGCTGTAGTGCCAAGATTTTCGAAAACTCTCAACGACCACAGCAATTTTGCCCTCAAAATTTGATATAATTCACCAATTTAACCTGTAATTTCAATGTAAAATTGGTCACCAAATCTAAATTGATTAACATAGGGAACCGATTGTCGTCAGGTAGCTCAGCCACAACCATTCTTCCATGATTTTAATGTGAACATTAAAAGGCAAGAAATATAATGCCTTTCGCGCCAACTCTTTGAAGTGATTACAATCTAACAGTGACCCTCAAATAAGCAAGATTTCACTGGCTGGGAGGTTTGGCAAATTTCTCGATTGTTGCCAAACTTTACGACGCCAAATACGAAGGGTAACTGAATAGAGGTGTTACCGAAAATGTCAGAATGGAACTATTATTGTTAAAAATTTAGTGATGGCGGCATTAAATACATGTTTCAAACATGCAATAAAATACTCTTTAGACTGCGAACAACTGCTGTTCCTTACCAGAGCGTTTTCTTTTTCTTTGATTTGGAGAAAGTAGTGTTTCACAGGCTGGGAGGTTTGGTAAATTTCTCGTTTGTGGCCAAACTTTACGACGCCAAATGCTAAGAGGAACTGAATAGCCATCACTAAATATTTAACAATAATAGTTCCATTTTGACATTTTCGGTAACACCGAATTTTGAGGATGTCAACTGAATAAATTTAAGGATGAATCCTAGTTTAAGGTCCGGCGATAAACTATTAAATCTGGCAACCACAGAATTATCATTGGATGATTGGATTGTTTGGCGATTTTAAGCTAAATGATTGCAACCTTAAGCTACAGTCTGAAAAAAATCGCCAAACCCGGACCCTAAAGTAGGATTTTACCAAATTTAAATGCACTCCAACCCTCTGAAGTAAAATTATTATATCCTTTAGTTCAAATGCTCTCCACAACCCTTTAAATTCCACTTTAAGTCATGTTAAAGTTTTAATCAATTCGCCAAATAAATCAAAAAGACAGAAAGTTAAGTAAGTAACAGGAGATATTAATTATGCAAATTGAATAAATTTTCAAGGCTTAAATCTATACGCAAAATTTAAACCACTATGTAACTTCAGGGACAAAAGAGTAGCTGATCAGGAAAATGGACCTAGTGTTTCAGTATTGCGTCGAGTTATGCCTTGAAAATCGGCTAAATTTGATTAATTAATATCTCCTATCGTAATTAACGGACAGAAACGTGCTAAAACTTTTCTTTTTCAGAAAAAAAAACCCTTTCCAGCGATATATAATGTTTTGGGGTGGGGTAAGATTTTCACCCCTCAATTATGGCGGATACACCAAAAATGAGAAAAATTAATTAATTTAAAAATAACGAATTCGAAATTTAGAATTTGGCTTTCGAGGTGCATTACACGGGGATACGTTCGAATTTTTGGGCCAAGTTTCAGGTCTGTGGGTGCTGCGGGGGCTTCTGGCCAGCGGTTACAAACGTACAAACAGACAAACGAACACCGTCATCTTTATATATATAGATAAATCTATCTTGCAGAACAATTTTGGGCAAATAATTTTGCGTCGCAGAACATCACTAAGTATTCTGCTTTGGGGCTTGTAATATTTTGAAACATTCAATTTGTTGAAAAGCCATCTACTTGTATTAAAAACTGAGTATCTATGCCTGCTTCTTTACCTTGAGCGAGCAGAACTTACTGTAACTTTCCTCACCATTTTGAAGACACGAAGCATCTCAATAATTCGAATGATTTTTTTTGATCTAGGAAAAAAGTGAAAGCATGAAGCGCCTGTTTGCGAGCCGCCTTGGCGGCGAGTATTTTTTCGAAACATTCTTTACTACTTTAAAGGCGCGAAGCGCCTGTACAACGGCAGGCCACGCAGCTTGCTGCTTGGGTATTAGTGGGCCACGTACGTATCTGTCTTAAAATCTTATGAAAATTGAATTATATCTGGGACATTATGCATCAATATGCAGCAGCTGCCTTGGCAGCTAGTCATATACTAAGAAACGAGCAACGTGTGCAGGCTCGATGAACAAAGATTTTACAGTTTTGGTTAAATTAGTGAACGAAGAAGTTGTTCTTGTAGATAGCACGCTAGAAGAGCAGTAGTGACTTTGGGAGGTTTCAGATTCAATGGACAACCATTTCTGGTCATTGGTAGCCAAAAAAAAAAAAGGAACTCCGACTACTATCGGCAAATATTAGAGGACCATTTTTCGAATGCAATATTGGAATAACCAATATGGGTATTTCTGTTTTGCAAAACAACCTACTCATGCATCTAATTGAGCAAATATGTGACTGAACACGATTAATATTAATTCACTGACCCTCACTTAGTTCAAGCTGAAATAAAATGGAAAAAAAAAAACAAAAAAAAACGAGTTTTCCCTTAACATTAAAGCAGCAGTAGTGCAAGCATAGTATGAACCATTATGAATTCCCCCATGCAGCAATACAAAACTTGGCACTTTTTGTGGAAAACCGCGTGTTTGAAGTAATTCGGTGCAATGTAAACACAACTTAATATTAACATTTATCAATGTCTTTCTTACCCTTAAATAAATTTTATAAAATAAAATTTGTCTATATTAATAAAACACTCCATTTTTGTTTTTCTAAATAAGTTGAAGAGTTGGTGTTTTTTCACTATTAAATTAACACTAACTTGTGCTTCATGTACCTTTTTTTTTAACCTAGACCGATGAAAACAATACTCTCTTATTCTTATGTTTCCTGCGAATCCAATTTTATGATTATGTCTATATTTTTGGAACGGCGTGTAGTGGCAAAGAGGTAGGTTGCTTTTATCGAAAACTTATACATCAGCTTTAATTTAGTACTAAAGAAACATTTATGGTAGTACATGATTGTTAAGAATAGAGCATAGACATCGATCGTTCGTATACTCGACCAGTATGTCAACCTCTAGGAAAATGTGCAACATGAACATTAATATCAAGTATGAACTTTTTATAACTCGTAAATATGCACTTAACGTATTTTACTTCATTCAAATTAAACACCACTTTCATAACAAAAGCATGAAGTAGATAATACAAAATTAATTGCACATAAATATTTTTGGGATACCAATTATGTTCACCTCATTCCTTCTATAAAACCTATTAATGTTTAACCTTTTTATGTATGAAACCTATTAATGTAACCCTATAATGTTAAAAATAGGTTTTAAAGATAGGTTTCATTAGAAAAACAAAAAAATACATATTAATACGGAAATGAAACTTTTCAATCCTTTACTTGAATGCCAACTTTTACCGATTTATCAGAGTATATATAAGCACAAAAATATTATCCAGAAATTCTTAACCGAAGTGTGTTGGAAATATTTTTAGGCATCCTTGATGATATTACTGAATACTAGTTCATCTAATAATAGCTAATATTTTACTACAAGTATTATTTTGCATCCTTATTTAGTTCACATCCGTTGAGATAACCTGATTTAGCATCATTTGTACATGATAAACATGTACTGAAAGTTTGCTTGTTTCTAAAAGAAAATTAACTGAGACTGATTAAAAAATATTTTGTAATTGTGCCTTTTTTTTTTTTTTTTTTGCTGTAATAGCAAAGCTAATTTTTATTCAATATTATGGGCACCAGTATGAGGGTGCAAGGAGTTGCACTTGTGCCACCGAATTTTAAAGGAGGGGGGAGAGCATAAAGGAAAAAATAATAATAATATCAGCAATTCTCTTTAAAAAATGTATATTTAACAAATAAAATTCAATTTACTTTTAGCAAAAGACAAACTAAAAAATGCGTCACAAAAATATTAATCTCGTGTTTATTTCCTTTAGTACTGGCAGGGTAGTGCAAGGGATTACACTTTCAGTTCTTAGCTTTTAAAAATAAAATTGAGTTTGAAAAGGAACCTTAGGTTAATAGTTTGTTTAATTAATAATTACAAATATTAAAGTTGTAAAATAGTTAAAATATTTCAAAGCAAAATACAATGAATTGAACTATTGCAACGAATTTGACAGCAATAAAATTTATGTAATAAGCAACTTTAACAGAAATAAAAATACATCTCGAAATTTACTTTAAAGTTAATTCAGTATATTATTAATTTGATAGAAATATTTTCAAAATAAGAAATATTTAATTTTAAAACATAGATTATCATTAGATTTTTAATAAGTTTTTTCAGTGAATGAAAATGGGAAAAAATACTTTTTGTTTTGTGTGTAAACGGAAGAACAAGGAAAAAAAAAAAAAAAAAAAAACAGGGTTCCTATCATGGTTACGTTAAACGAAAATAGATGGCAGCACTAACATAGGCATTGAAATTTATTTTCCCTACGGTACTGGGTGCAGTTTATTTCTTCCCAGAACAATTAACAATTAAAATAAATTATTGCTTGAGAATAACAAAAGCAATTTAAACAGAGTTTTCGATTTCTTCATTCATGTTTTTAACATAGTGAAACTACCTGTTACATCTTTCTAATAACTACGTTTATTTTTTTTTTTTTCAAAAAAACAAATACACAATAATTTCTACAATCGCATTCAAAAGGACCGTTTTCTAATTATTTTTCTATTATCCGCGGTTACCGTGCCATCCTGTTCCATAGATAATTGGAAGTTTACTGCATTTGTTTAAATTTGCTTTTCAAGTGATATTTTCCCCAAACTTTAATTTAAAAAAAATAAATCTTCAAATTCATTTCATTTCAACGCTGCCAATTAATCACCACAGTTGTTTCATTTCAACTCGGCCAATTAATCACCACAGTTGTTTCATTTCAACTCGGCCAATTAATCTCCACAATTGTTCCATTTTTTTGGTGCAAGAAATAATTTTTAGTAATGATGGTTTGGGTTTCTCGGGTAAAAAGGTTTGAAATCCCACCGTAGGCAATGATGTCGAAGCATTTTGAACTGCTTAAAAAATACCCGTAAAATATACAAATCAAGAACATCTTTTCGCACGTTTTCTTCATTAAGAGCTGTTTGTGTAAAGCAGTGCTGCGTGTACGGGATCTATATTTTAAAAAAATGACGCAAAGGAATCAGGTGACCTCGGAGAAATCTTTCAAATATTAAACAGTTTTTCGGAATCAAACTGTTCTGTGCCCTTAAAAGTCAAGAAGAGGGGGTAGTGAAAAGCAGTCCAATAGACACACGTTTTTCCTGTCCCCAAACTCTAATTCTTTTTTTTATTTTCATTCATTTCTCTTTTTCAATATTCTTTAACGCCCCCCCCCCCCCCCCCCCCCACCCCAGCAAAATTCATATTTTTGAGCGATAGTTTTACGAAGCGATAAGCCACTTTTCTTAATTTTTTTCTTCGTTTGCTTCATGGAAAATGAGCTAAAGGTCGAATACAATTCATGGAAATTACTTAGATGCATTACTAAATTATTAGACTATGTAATATCACAACAAGCTATTTCAATAGAAAAATGTGTTTTACTGAAAAATTGCACCTTGCAGACCCGCCAAAGCCTCCCTTTCTTAAGATTGCTGCAGTTTCTACGTCGTCTATAACTGTGCAGTGGGAGACCGAAGATGCTAAGAATACTCCTATTGCAGGTAAGAAAAACATAGTTTATACCAAAAAAGAATGTTATTATAAAACGGTAAATGTCAAACTTGTTATTAAGCTGAAATTTATATAGTTTAAAGTCATATATTCAATTTACCTTTGTTAAGAATGTTGATAGCGTGATAAAAAAATTTTTTATTAAGGTTATGTACTCCATTGGAGAGAACATGGGTTAGACTGGGCAGAAGTTCAACTTCCATCTGAAAAATCAAGTCATAAATTTTCTGGACTGAACTGTGGCACATCTTATCAGTTTTATATTACGTCTTTTAATAGCATGGGGAAAGGACAGCCCAGCGATGTTATAGCAGCAAAAACTGAAGGTTCTGGTAAGTTAACATCGATGAAAATGCTTTGAAAGTGTAGTATTTTTCTTTTTTTTCAATATACATTTCATTTCACAACTGCATTGGATTCTGATAAAACAAACTTTGAATATGGTTTCCGTTACTGCTCATATACAGGGTGTCCACTCCTATCGTGGACCAATAGCTAATTTCTAAACCGTTAGAGATAAGCATATAGTTCATTTGGGAAAAAATCTCCAAATTACAAAAGGAATTTTGGGTCTATTCAATGTTTTTCAAAAAATCAAATTTTGAAAGAGTTACGAAATTTAAATTTTTATACAGCCCCCCAGTCCTATCAATCATATTTAGTAAAACATTCTTGACACTGTAAAGTTTAAAACTAAAAAAAAATCACTGTTCTACTACAAAAATTGACCGAGTTATGACGTTTTGAAAAATCAAGATTTTGCATTATTTCATGACGTCATCGAGAGATCGCTGAAGGGACCGTATGCAAAATCATTCAAAATCTTGATTTTTCAAAACGTCATAACTCGGTCAATTTTTGTCGTAGAAGAGTGATTTTTTTTTAGTTTTAAACGTTAAAGTGTCAAGAATGTTTTACAAAATATGATTGATAGGACTGGGGGGCTGTATAAAAATTTAAATTTCGTAACTCTTTCAAAATTTGATTTTTTGAAAAACATTGAATAGACCCAAAATTCCTTTCGTAATTTGGAGATTTTTTCCCAAATGAACTATATGTTTATCTCCAACGGTTTAGAAATTAGCTATTAGTCCACGAAAGGAGTGGACACCCTGTATGTGTGAGCTGCAATGATTCAGATGATTACCGAGTCTGAATTTTAGTTACTTAAATTTCGATAAACCACCTGAGGAAGGGACCAGATACTAGACATAGTTGTGGTCGAATACTAGTATTAAATGCTCATAATTTCTTTCTATCAAATTTATGAAATCAGATTTTAATAACGACCACTTCCTGCACCATAAACTAGAAATCTGCACCTTTTCCTTTTTCTTTTTTTAATTTCTCAAATTTAAACGATTTTTTTTTAGGTGCTTTATTACTTTGTGTTGTTTTTGTCATTTTGCTTTTTTCTTTTCACAATACTTTTTAAAAAACTTTTTATCGTTTCCATTCCTCCGTTTTACCCTATTTCTCCAGCGAAAGCAAAATAGGGAGTGGTGCCATCTATGTTTTTCATGTTAAACTATAATTACTTGCATAATCTAATACCTTTAAACGAGCAATTCTTGTATATATATATATATACACTGAAGTGACAAAAGTCATGGGATAGCAATAAGCAAATTTTCAGATGGCAGTAGCATCGCATAGAACAGGTATAAATGCGCAGTGCTTTTACAGAGCTTTCATTTCTGTTCAAGTTATTCATGTGAAGAGGTTTTAACGTGATGATGACCGCACGACGTGAATTAACAGACTTTGAACGCGGAATGTTAGTTGGAGCTAGACGCATGGGTCATGCCATTTCGGAAATCGTTAGAGAATTCAACATTCCCAGATCCACTGTGTCAAGAGTGTGCCGAGAGTATGAAATTTCAGGCATAACATCCCACCATGGACAGCGCAGTGGTCGACCGCCTGCACTTAAAGATCGAGACCGGCGACGTCTGCAAAGAGTCGTAAATTCTAACAGACAAGCAACACTGCGTCAAATCACCGTAGAAATCAATGTGGGACGTACAATGGACGTGTCTGCTAGAACTGTGCGGAGAAATTTGGATTTCTTGGGCTATTCCAGCAGAAGACCGACTCGAGTGCCTTTACTGACAGAACGACATCGCTTGCAGCGACTCTCGTGGGCACGTGAGCATATCGGTTGGTCCCTAGATGAATGGAAAACCGTGGCCTGGTCCGATGAGTCACGATTTCAGCTGGTAAGAGCCGATGGTAGGGTTCGAGTGTGGCGCAGACCCCACGAAGCCATGGACCCAAACTGTCAGCAAGGCACTGTTCAAGCTGGTGGTGGCTCCGTAATGGTGTGGGCTGTTTTTTCATGGCATGGACTTGGTCCTCTATTGCGACTGGACCGAACATTGACTGGAAATGCTTATGTGCAGCTACTTGGAGATCACTTGCAGCCATTCATGGACTTCATGTACCCAAACAACGATGGGATTTTTATGGATGACAATGCGCCATGTCACCGGGCCACAACTGTTCGCAATTGGTTTGAAGAAAATTCTGGACAATTCCAACGAATGATTTGGCCACCTAGATCGCCCGACATGAATCCCATTGAGCATTTATGGGACACCATCGAGAGGTCTGTTCGTGCCCAAAATCCTGCCCCATCAACGCTTTCACAATTATGGACGTCTATCGAGACAGCATGGCTCAATATTCCTGCAGAAGACTTCCAACGACTTGTTGAGTCCATGCCACGTCGAGTTGTTGCACTTCGCCGGGCAAAAGGAGGGCCGACACGATATTAAGAGGTATCCCATGACTTTTGTCACTTCAGTGTATATATATATATATATATATATATATATATATATATATATATATATATATATATATATATATATATATTTATTTAGGTGTTTTTATATGAGGTCCGCCCTCGGGCGTGCACGAAGTCAGTGTAAATAACAACAATTAAAAAAAAAAAAAAAAATTGTCGTATTGCATTTTGAATCTTTAACGTTTTTTCAAAACTTTTTCTAGACGTTTTTCAAATATTTTTTAATTGTTGTTATTTACACTGACTTCGTGCACGCCCGAGGGCGGACCTCATATAAAAACACCTAAATATTTAGAATGCATTTAATGCTCTAGCTGCAATTATGCGCTGATTGAATGTAGAATATCTTATTTTCACATTTCACCCATATATATATATATATATTTATATATATATATATATATATATATATATATATATATATATATATATATATATATATATATATATATATATATAATATATATATATATATATATATATATATATATATATATATATATATATATATATATATATATATACAGGGTGTCCACTCCAATCGTGGACCAATAGCTAATTTCTAAACCGTTAGAGATAAGCATATAGTTTATTTAGGAAAAAATCTCCAAATTACGAAAGGAATTTTGGGTCTATTCAATGTTTTTCAAAAAATCAAATTTTGAAAGAGTTACGAAATTTAAATTTTTATACAGCCCCCCAGTCCTATCAATCATATTTAGTAAAACATTCTTGACACTGTAACGTTTAAAACTAAAAAAAATCACTCTTCTACCACAAAAATTGACCGAGTTATGACGTTTTGAAAAATCAAGATTTTGAATGATTTCGCATACGGTCATCGAGCGATCTCTCGAGTGACGTATGCGAAATCATGCAAAATCTTGATTTTTCAAAACGTCATAACTCGGTCAATTTTTGTGGTAGAAGAGTGATTTTTTTTTAGTTTTAAACGTTACAGTGTCAAGAATGTTTTACTAAATATGATTGATAGGACTGGGGGGCTGTATAAAAATTTAAATTTCGTAACTCTTTCAAAATTTGATTTTTTGAAAAACATTGAATCGACCCAAAATTGCTTTCGTAATTTGGAGATTTTTTCCTAAATAAACTATATGCTTATCTCTAACGGTTTAGAAATTAGCTATTGGTCCACGATTGGAGTGGACACCCAATATATATTTATTTATTTTTCGGATCTCGAAAACGGCTCTAACGATTTCGATAAAAGTTTGTATTTAGATAGAGTTTTGGTTTCTGAGTTCATCTACGTCGGCGTTTTTTCTGTAAAAACGCGAGTTTTCACAAAAAACCCGTTTTTTTTTTGTGCCTTCATTGAAAGTTTGAGAAGCTTTTATTTCACCATTTTCTTTATGATTACTTTCATTGTTACTGTTTCTTAGCAACGACGTTTAATTATAACAATCGATTTCATATTTAATCACATCAGCGCGAGTTTAAATTTTATGGTATTTGGCAACGTTAAATTGTTATTGTTTTTGAAATGTTAAAGCAAGGCTTCACTAGATATAGTCTCTTATACAGGCTGTTTCACTTATTCAAAAGTTTCATTATAACAATAGATTTCATTTTTAATCACATTAACGTAAATTTAAATTTTTATGGTATTTAGCAAACGAGTTGTGGCAACACGTGATAATTAGATAATTATTATTGTTTTTGAAATTTAATCGAGATCAATCAAAATAAAGTTAGAATTGGGTGTGGGCCGCGGTAGTCCGATCGGTAAGTCGTCGAACTCGTAACCGGAGGGTCCCGGGCGGATCATATAGATGAAGCCCAGTCGATCGAAGATCCACCGTTTTCATTAATGGTGGCTAGGGGACGTTAAAAATGTTCGTGGTCATATAATCCTCCAAGTGAAACGATACCTCTGTGGGATGCTGGGCTAAGGGTTTGCTCGGCCTGGTTAAAAAATGAACAGAGCGCTCTTCGGGGCCCCATCCCGGTTAAACCACGAGTTGTGGTATGTACGGGGGGAACCTTGGAGTGTGAAGTGAAGTGAAAGTCAAAACCAACTGTAACCAAATGCGTACTGGAGAACAGGGACTCTGCATCCATTCTCATCAACCCCTCCCGCGCTTTCGGCGCCAAATGAAATGAAATTGGGTGTGATTTTACGGTGAGCATGGATTAAATAAGGTTGTGTTTTTTAAAACAAATTATGGCTGTTTTAAATGCGTAATTGCAACCAAAGGCAAAAAATGCTTTTCAAGTTTATCTAAATACGTACTTCGCATTTTAGAAAAAAACACGAGTTTACAAACCTTTTTTTTTTTTTAACCGAGTGGGCTCGGTCCCCAGGTACTATATATTTATTTATTTTTCGGATCTCGAAAACGGCTCTAACGATTTCGATAAAATTTTGTATTTAGATAGAGTTTTGGTTTCTGAGTTCATCTACGTCGGCGTTTTTTCTGTAAAAACGCGGGTTTTCACAACAAAACCACGTTTTTTTTGTGCCTTCATTAAAAGTTTGAGAAGCTTTTATTTCGCCATTTTCTTTATGATTACTTTCATTGTTACTGTTTCCGTGGCGACGACGTTTTGTTATAACAATTGAATTTCATATTTAATCACATCAGCGCAAGTTTAAATTTTAAAGTATTTGGCAACGTTAAATTGTTACTGTTTTTGAAAC
>JAXGGA010008581.1:0-56006 GCA_038373865.1 Uloborus plumipes | reverse complement strand
CCGGTTTTTTTAAATCTGCTTTAAAAATTTTTAAAACAAAATTAAAGGGGAATTATAAAAAGTAGTTTTTTCCCACGTATGACTTGCCTCATCATAATGGTACGCACTTGCTCCGCATAGTAGTACGCGTATGCCTCATGATAGTGGTACGCACTTGCCTCATCATAATGGTACGCACTTACCACCACCTTACTTTAAAGAAAGGGAAAGTGTGTACCGTCATATAAACAAATTTTAGTTAGAGTATTTGATCAAAATACCCCATGTATGTCATTAGTAGCTATTTCTCAAAAGAAACAACTTGCATTTCTTGACTTCAATTGCTTGGTATGACTACAAGAGAAACTGAAACAAAATCTTCTCAATCTTTACTTTAGAGTTTTTTTGAAGACATTTAAGTTGTCTCTGAGTGTGTTTCGTCTATTGAATCCAGGCCTAAATTCTACCTATTGAAATTATCATTAGACAGTTACCTAACATAGTCGATGTGTTGCAGAAGCCATTTTAGGACAGTGTTCATATAATTCCCAGTGGACGCACTTACCCCGTGGACGCACTTACCAGAACTCACCCTACCATATGGCAGTGCATCCCAAGTGGAAATTAAAAATATATATTGATGTTTGATACACTCGGGCTCGGGCCGGGTTGGGCTCAAAACAAGACAATATCATTCGGGCTCGGGCGGGCTCGGATTAAAAATTCTCGGGCTTGGGCGGGCTCGGGCCTTCAAAAGTGAGCCCGAACTCATCTCTAATACAGACATGTTGCATTCAGCAGTAACGGACATAGTGACTCGCCTATTTATGTCGTGCAGTATTCTGAAGGTCATATTAAACAATCGTTATTCACAAATAAATAAATTGCGCGTACTTTTGTCCAGTTTACTGCGTTTTTACAACGCAATTTTAGACGACCATTGGTGAAGCTACAAAGAAACGATTTCGGGAGGTCTTACCAGGAATTCTTTTGAAATTGAAGTCCTTTAAAAAGAAAACATAGACCATTTTTGATGATGATAAAGTAAAGGATGGAATTCTGAATTTTGCTCTTGAAATTTTTCGAAACATAGTTCCTAAAAACGCAACTTTATGCCACTCTTGATGACTTTCTGGGAGGAGAATATGGAAAAGTACTCTCCATTGGTAAATCTGGTAGAGGTAGTGCGCTACACCATTTTTCTGCTATTAGTTAACAATACGTGTATAACAAACTGCGTTTAAAATAATAAATTCATAAATTAGATCGAAAATATAAGCACTTCTTCAGTTACACATCTCTATATATATAACATATAAAATTCCTGTTAAAAATTTCAGAAAGATAGGCTTCAAAAAATGCATTCAGTATCGATATTGTGAAACGAGATCTGTCAATTTTACGGAAAGAAAACAATTCGACGCTGGTGTTTCGGCTTTGCTCGATTGAAATCCAATCTACTTACCCGCATAGGAAGAAAGGAACCAAATATCACATTGCCTCCGCTGTAATACTCCTTGTTTTTATTGAGAAATACAGACTCCTTTAAGTTAGGCTATAAACCCGTTTTTCTTTTTTTTTGAATGTAAGAGAAGCAATTTGAAAAATACAAACTGAAGGAAAGAAGCGAAAACTTTTATCACACGGGGCATCGTCAAGCATTTATTTTCTTTTGCGATACAAAAAAAGTTTGGAATAACTCATATATGGGTTTCTTAGGATAACCGAGTGAAATTTAAAAAAAAAAAAAAATCGATCCAAAAATAGATTTTAACTGAATAAGAGCTATTTATTGACGATTTATAGCACACGTTACAATGTTTGGGTTTTCAGCTTCATTTCCCACAAAATTTAACTGAAAAAAAACTTTTTAGGGGAGGGAGGATACCTTTTAGGGTTTTATAAAAGGCATTCAGTGAAATTCATGTATGCGTTTAGACAGAGATAAAAGCACATTAACATGCGTGTTTCGCATGTTTAAAATAGACGCCAGACGAACAAGTGTTTTTCCACATTAATTTTATTTTAATAATTTCTTTAGTATATGATGAATGCTTTAAAATTTCTTAAAACATACGCAGAATAATTCCGAAGAAAATGTTAGAGAAAAAAAAAATAATTTAGCTGTCGCGAGTTGCAGTTCAGCATACAAACAGTAGAAATGAGCAAACAAGCAAATAAATAAATAAATTAATTAATCCGTCAAAATAAGAAACATAATGTAAATGGAAAAAATAAAAAATGTGTACATTTTTTACATATTTGTGACAAGTTTTGTAAGTGCAAGTGTTAAGAAGAATCGTGACTAGTATGAAAGTATTAAAATCATCTGTGTGTGAGCCCATATTAAAAGAAAATAAATAGTCAGGATTCAGGTATTAGTGATAAACATTTTTTTAGTTGAAATAATTAATAATATGTATCAAAAAATTAAAAATGTTAGTGCTAGAGTGTCTGCGTTAAAATAATAAAAACTTTACTAAAAGTGATTTGAGCGTAACGAAGCAATGAATATAAAGAACAAAAAAATTTCGAAAAGAAGTATGATTTTACGTGCATGACCGAAAACCGAATAAATGTTACCTAATTTTTTTTACTAAAGAGATATTTCCCGTTCATTGCCGCAAGATTAGTTAACAATTTCAAAACTTACTTTTTCTCGCAAGAATAAAAAAAATAAATAAAACAGAAAAGACAATGTCCCGAACTGACAATGTTTCATTATGTGTGCATAATTTTTATGATCATTAAAATTTCAGTTAATTTAATACCTATAGTATTATTACATTAAAAGCGATGTTTCAAAAAATGCCAACAGCTCTGGGGAGTGGATGTCAAATTACATTAAGATTGCCAATCGAAACAAGACCTTTTTTTCTTTCCATTCTGTAAAATAAATGATATTTTTCATGTGCAATACATCAACATTTTTTCCCAACTCTCTAGACATCTGTCTTAACGCCGATAGAAAAGGGATAAGCAGTTGTCAGCCTGCGGCGATTGAAAAAAAAATACATTCAAGAGCAAATCGGATCAAAATCTAAGGCAACGTATAGCTTCAGGCATGAATTCTTACTTAAATACAGGACCTTGGGAGTGGAGAGCATTTAATTTGAAAGTCGCAGAAAAATTAAAAGAAATGAATTAAGAAAATCATGCCGGAGATAAAAGAAACTGCTTTGTGATACGACATACATGACGCCGGAGTGAGGTAATTTATTTGGCATACAACTGGGAGTCTTTCTCGAAAGATTGTATTTATGAGCAAAGCTCAAAATCTAATTTAGAGGAATTCTCCAGTGATTTCTGCTCCGTTCAGAGAGAATTGTTGAATTCAAGAATGGAATAAACTCTTATTTACATTAGCGAAAAATCTGAGAGTTTAATTAACATGGTTTTGATGCCAAATGGAGGCGTATTCTGTTCGCGGGAATTTAATAACTTTTGAAATGTCTGGGAGGAAAAATCCTAAATGACATTTTTAACTGCATCGTTAAGCATTTGCTGTATTGCTCCAATACAAAATGATATTTCTGTTTGATATTTTTAAAGATTTATTTCGAAAAGAGCAGAAAATTGCAATTCGCATCATCCACTTTCAGGGACAGACTTACAAGTTCGGGGGACCTTGATCTTCAATTTTGAATTTAGGGGCAAAGGCCCTTTGCTTTTGAAAGTGAGAGGGCAGTTTCCTTCTTTGCCCACCCATGAGAGCCGCGGTTGCTACTTTGGGCCCCCGTTGGCCGTGTATGGGGTTGGGCACGCAAATGGCGACAGTTGCGACATGGTAAATCCGCCATTGTACACCACTAGTCACACCGTTTTCAGTTGTAGCCTTGAAAAAAAAAATCAGGATCGCGACTAATTGTAGTAAATGCCGGGAAAAGTATAACTCTAGATTTATGATTTCACATTTTGAAAGTAACGTTTAATATAATAAATTGAGTGCAATACAGAACGAGCCAATTACAGATGCACACAGATTACGGTGTTGCCCTTATTCTGGGGTTATGACCATTAAATAGAACTGAACAACATGAAACTAACCTCCTAGCCTCACATAGACTGATTATAGATTCACACTGATAGCTGATTTGTACATCAAATAATAAATTATTGAATTTACCTCAAAAAACATTTTTCAGTGCTATAACTTAAAGCATTTTCACACTTTTACCTAAAATTTCAATTAAAACACTTCAAATGGCCATCAATTTATTTCATTTCTACTTATTTTACTACGAAGTTGCTTATCGACTTAAGATCTCGCTTCAATTCAGCAAAATTTTATTCAACAAAGCACAGTTTCCAAGCCAATCCACTTTAAAATAGAAACGGCTACAATTTAATCCGATTGCACTTTTCCATGTTTAAAATAAGACATTCCCTTTGGCAGGCTTTAAGCTTAGCAGAATAGAAACATTACAGCTTTATCCAGCCCTTCCACAATAGGGGAAATCCTTCTTTTACTAAATCAACTGTTTCAGATTTGGAAGACGCAAATGTTTTTCAAGCCAAATCTAACTCAGTGCATCAACTGGGCGAAATAAATTGTGTAACAGTTCTGATTTCCTCTTCTTTGGACAATAGAAAGAAAAAGAATAACACTTGGGAGAGGCGAAGGGAGGAGGGATCCTGGACGCCGAAGAGCAGTTGGAGCAAAGCGAGAATTCTTCCCAACGGCATAATAGACTTCTAGAATTGTCTTGCTTTCAGAAATATGGCTTCTATGTTGCCATTCAGCGAGAAAGAAAATTTACATTGAAAGAAATGTACTTTTTTTAGGTTTAAAATTGGGCAGAAAATAACTAGCTTCAGAAAAAGGTTTTAAATTTAATATTTTTGCTTGCTCAAATACTAGAAGTTTGCTAGAAAGACAAATATTTTTGTAGAGCTCATATAAAAACCTTGTGGCATTATCAAAACTCTTTTGGCTCAGTTCACTTCAAATTGATTTGCAATCTTCTTTTTCAATAATCGCTAGTCATTTCCAAGAAAATATTCTTAAAATGAGCATTTCAGAAAAAAATATATAAAAAGTACAAAATTAAAAAAGAAAGTTCCGAATATGAGCAAACGACCTTTTCTCCTTTCATAAAAATTAGGAATTTGCATTGCAACAAGGAGCATCATCTCATTCAATTAAGCAGCTCTACAACAGGGGAAAAAAACCTATACATATATGTGAATCTTACTACGTTGTAAAAGTTTAAGGATGCCGTTGCAGCAGCCAATCATCTAACTGAAAGCTCATCTGGATTTCAGCTTAAAATCAGATTCAAACAATTATAATACAATCAAACAATTCTATGTTTACGTTATAGTTTGGAAGAATCGAGCAGTTTTTATATCAAGCGAAAACCCACAAATCGCATTCTCCAGATGATACCATGCACCTCAGTTGAAGCTGAGAGAGGTTTATGAGTTTTAGGTGAAGTTAAAAATGACTGGAGAACCAAGTTAAGTAACTCAGCATTAAATAACTTAATGAGAATTTATTTTGATACTGCAGAGATTGAGAGCTTTGATCCCTTCCCTGCAGTATCCGTTTGACACCAATCAGGAGAAAGGTCTAGAAAGACTTCTATGCATCCATGTAGTAGCAGAAAAATGTGAACTTAATAGTAAAAGCAAAAAAAAAAAAAATAACTGTGAAAAGTAATTGTATGCAAACAGAAATGTACATTTTGAAAGTTTAAGCAGATCCTTATCAATAGAAAAATGTTTTACTCCTTGCTTATTTTGTTGTCCTTATTGTTTAATATTAACGTTTTACTATTTTGAATTGAATTTGGAGTTGCAGTATTTTTACATTTAAATATTTATGTGTTGAAATTTAGTGTTTTTTTCCCCTACCGTTAAATCAATGAGTTACAAGTGAAACAGTTTTACTTAAAATAAACGTAATCATAAAGTAAATGATTTTAAGTACAAACATGCTTAGTATTAAATTTAAAGCGGACCAGTAATGTTGTCTGCGGACCAGTATATGTTCATATTGATTAGTCCAAGGGACCAGTAGGCTTTTTTACTAATTTCTAACCCTGAATAAAAATATAGATTTTTTTTTTTTTTTTGAGGATTTATGAAATCAAAGATAGAAAAAGTAGCTAATATAACAATGAACTGGAACTAATACATTCACAAAACATTTGCATAAATAGTTTGTTAATATAAAAACGGGACAACACCGAAGAAAATAAAACACCAACAGGAGAATACAAGCAAGAAACAGTGAAGAGTATTTGAGATACTCCAACGTTTTGTAATCTATCGCGACAATTCTTTCCTTCATAAAAGCTAAGAATATTTTCCATCTTTTACGTCTCTTTTTATAAATTCTTGGTTATCTCCTAAATTCACTTTATATACTCATACATCCACCTGCTGAAACATTCTTTGATTTCCTTACTCAAGCACATTATCCATTCCTCTGAGGAGTAGATTTGCGACGCAGCACGAAGTAATTTGCGCTCGCAATACGGACTGAAAAGTTACCGGGGAGAGTGCAGATAAGCAGCCAGCAGAAAATAAGATAAAACATTGTTTTGCCGCGCTAGTTACTTTTATCTGAAGCGCTGTGGAAATGGCGAAATTGTTCTTGGATTCTAATTCTGTTCTGGAAATATTTACCGTGCCTATTAAGTAAGTAGTGATTTTGGAGACTGGCAATAGAGGAGTTTTTAATTTTTTTCTTTAGTTTGTTTAATATGCTCCTATTGCAATTTTTCTTCGAAGAAATGAAAGCGAACTCACAAAAGAATTTTTAAATTGAGCATTTATTTTAATTTTCAGTGAATAATAATTTAGCTTAACGGTTCGAAGGAGGGCTAAGTTTTTTTATTATTATATTGTTGAAAAATATGAAAACTTCAGATGCAAATATAGATGACAGCAGGGAAAAAATTAAATTTACACTCACGTTAAGCATCAGAGCAGTATTTTGTTAGGTAATGTTTTCACTATCACATTTAATCACCAAAAATAAAAGTGATTTTGCTTTTGAACTACATTTAAAAGAGGAGCATGATTATAAAAAGATATTTTTAAAGATAAATATTTCAAAGAATTAACAATATATTTAAAATACACCCAACAAAACATACTAATTCAAAAAGTATGGTATACATACATAACATTAAGGTAAATGTTTTAGCATCAATTTATTATAGTTTGCATATGACAAACAAAACTATTTAATGTTTAGGGGTTAAGCAATGATTTTACACATTAATGCCTAGCGTCCCTTTTTAGGGACGGTCCAAAAAGTGTCTGACCAGAAAAGAACAATTCAACCAAATAATAGTGTTCAATTATTACTTTGGCATTGTTTCAATTCATTAGTAGCAGATTGCAGCACATAACCATTGTAAAGTGTGTTCTGTAGCCGTGTAATCAGTATACAAAATATCTTTGGGAAAAAAATGTCAGGCATTAATGGGTTAAGATTTAAATGTTTTTGTTAGCATGAAAAATGTGAAATAAAGCATGATTTTGAAGAATATGGTCGATTTCTATGCAATGCACTTGACTCAGAAAATTTCCAGAAACAAAAACCATTCAAGAGACAGTTTGGTTCGGTAATGGACGTAGTATATAATTAGATACGTCCGTTACTGAAGAAGTACGTGCCCAAATATAGTTTGTGGATATCTTAATTGAGTCCATGTTTTTCATAAACTTCACACAATTAAATAAGGATATAACATATTTAAAGACTTGGTGGTTTTGTAATGCGTTTGTTATCGTGGCTGTTTGTTATCGTGGATCCCCCTCATCCCACGCTCTTTTTGTGTCGAGTTCATTAAACAATAGGGGTTTCATAAAAATATAAGTGTGCGTTTTCATGCTTTAAAATCTTTCACCTAAAGGCAAATGTGTTTATTACATGTTAACTTTACTTTTATTTTGCAGGGTTCGTTTCACTCATGTAAAATCATTTTCAGCCACAATACAATGAATCCTAACAGCAGAGCGTTTAATAAATTTTTTAAGATCGCGTAAAATGCAACAACGCATAATATTTCACCTGCATTGACGTTAAAATATGAAATGAATCATTGTATTAATTTCTAGAAAAACCCACCATTCAACAAGCATTTTATTTCAACCTTAAAATTGTAAGAAACACAGTTAAATGCATCGACGAATTTCAATTCTTCCGGCAATTTTAACTTGGAAAACTTTAATTAAAAATGCTTGAATATTAACGATAAAATCTCGAAAGAGTTGCAAAAAAAAAATAAACATTTCGCGATACGCAATTTTAAACACTTTAATTGAAAGACAACAAACCCGATGTGCTATCCATATAAAAATAAACCTTGTTAAAATAGAGGAGAAAGAGATTCCCATTTAACCTCAAAGTGTAATGCATAGCTTCATTTTATAAAACAAACAAATCTGCGATAACAATGTTGTCGGAAATAAATTCTTACAGCGTTTTGATGAAAGGTAGAAGCTTTGTTCGCCCTGAAAAATGAGAAGATTTGGATATTTGTTTTAGGAGGCATGTATGGTGAGAGCTTATACAAAATAAAGAATGGTTTTAACGTTATGCTTACGACATATTTTTCGTGACTGCTTCAGAAGAATACTTAAATGGTGGAACTCCTTACACGCATTATTTTCCGCACATGATTCATATATATTTTTTTGAACATATTTTTCTTTTTGTATTACAATAACCATTGTACTAGTATTCATTTCTATGTGTTACTAAATGCGTAAAAGGGAAAGACATAAAAGTTATTTTAATGTATAAGGCGAAGCACGATTTGGTATTTTATATAAATATTAAACGCATTTAAATATTTCAAGTTTTCCCTTTCTATTAAAATTTGAAGAATTTCAAAACTGAAAGTTTGGAAATTCTTTCCTCGTCAAAAATAAACAGTACAAAAATGCATAGAAATGTAAAGTGAATGATTTATTTTAGAAATGTCCTCTACAAAAATTTCCACACTAAAATTAAATCATAATAAAAATAAAACTTTTTGAACCAGTATATGTTAAAATTCGGCGTACAGCGTGCTTAACTGATTTTTACGTCTTCCGTAAGTCTACAAATACAGAGTTGTTTCTTTCGGCGAAATAATACTTGTAAAGAGGGGGAAAAAAGCATTCGAGTTGTTAAGTTATTTTGTTAAGTGTAGAAATTTGTCCCATTCCTTTGGAGGTAAATTTAACATTAAGTGTGAATGGGCATTAAGTGTGAATGGGTGAAAGTAATATAATTAGACTTTTCAACAAGTGTATTAATTTTTTACTTCACAATTATTCTTAATAGTAAAAATGACGTATGGAAGACTTAAATTAATAGTTATTTTTATAGACATTTAAAATGGTAATAGATCTGTAATGTAACTGAAATGTGTCAAACGTGTGAATGCTTTATTCGTGTTCTCTATAGAAACTTCATAAACATAATTTAATTCTTTAGGTTTAAGTTGAAAATTTGTACAGTAGAGCTAGATATTAAATCACTTGCACTATTTCATAGAAATGTACAAAATCTACGCCACTCAAGCGATGCACTGTTTATAATGTTTTTTTTTTTGAATTTTTAAATGGAAGTAGTAAGTTATTGCTGTTACCTTTTAACATATGTTTAGACTTAGTTTTATAAATTGGCGTAAAAAGTGTTCATCAATTACAGAGTAAATTGTTGTTTTGTGTCTATATAAATTCCACATTAGAATCTTCTTTAAGGTAATTTTGTTACATATATTAATATGTAAGAAAATTAATTTCAATGGCGCACCCAGGATTGTTTTTTGAGAAGGGCTAAGTGGCCCCCCTTCAAAAAGTTCAGAATTTGAAGTCCTAAAGAAAAAAAATGAAGCTATTTCTTAGTAAAATTAAGGAAGGGGTTATCTTTCGGCAAATTTTTAAAAGTCCAAAAAAAAAAAAAAAGCAATTTTAAGCAGTTTGGTTGGGGGTTAATCTTCATGCTTCTGGGAGGAGATTAAGCCCCTTAGATCCCCCCGTGGGTGCGCCACTGTGGTACGTGGTACACCACCCCACTTTATAACAACTCCAACACTGACCACCCTGCTGCATACGAAAGGGCAAAAAGAGTCGTCAAAAAGCAGAGAACTGCCTGATAGTTTATTGTGTAATCTTCCTCGATTGTGCGCATACCTCAAGTATCTTCTGATTTTCTCAAAATATTTGGAAAATGCAAAGTAACATTCAACCAGGAAGTAACAAGCGAATAAAAACTAAAAGCATCGAGGGGCGCGTCTCTTCAACCTATGAAAGCGTTCGTGGCTGCCAGGCGCGGAGTTCGAAAATGAACCGTAACGTTTCAAAACATCCCGTTAGTAGTAATGCAATAAATATCTTACAGGGAAGCAAATGAAAGACGAAAATGTTAAAAATACTGAAGAACCGAATACATATCAATTTTTCATTCCCAATCACTTAAAATATCATCCTTCGCGACCTATTTGCAACGAGAGTGCAGCTTATTCTTACTTAAATATGATTGCCCATTACTCCTTACTCCACTCCCCCCCCCCCGCCCCCCCCGGAGAGGGAAAATAGTTTAAAGTGTCTATACATTTCCCGCAGGTTCAAGTAGCATTTGGAGTCGGGTTAATTTTACCGAACTTCAATTAGAGAAACTCCTACCTGCCGGGCTTCGAATGCCGATTCCTTTTAACATTCTCCGAAACCACACCGTTTCTGCTCGGTAGCGAATCCACCGCTGAGCTTATGCTTTGAGACATTTGAACTATATTTCTCCGTGCGCTGTGCATTTCATACGTTAAAAGCACGGAGTAATCTCTTTTAAAAGGTTGCTTAATTGGTGGTAAATACTCTGTGGTTCCATTAGCTGGAGAGAAAACGAAGCCCCGAAGCACAAGTTGTTTCTTGTTCCAGCAGAGAATTCATTAATAGTTTTCGAAGTCTGGAGTAATGTTTAAGAAAGTATATGTTTAAAATTTATGGTTAGCTGTGCGGTTTTCTTCCGTGAGCATTTTCCATTAGCAATTGAGTAAACTGTGGTGCAAATAATTTAAATGGTACTGGTTTTTGCGTAAGTTTAGGAGTAGGTATTCAATTCTAACAAACATCTTTCCTTTTTAATGATACGTCTGGAGGATTGATATTTTTATTGAAGGCTTTCGCATAAACTGTCACGGAAATTTTGCTTTTGAAATTTTTATAACTGACGGGGTAAAGTTGTCCTGTACTTTGTTCTTGTTGTGGTCTTGTGCCAGGCAGGCTGGCAACTTGGGGTGCACTGCTTAACTTTTCCAATTGTACTATGAGTCGGTGTGAATTAACACTTCCATCGTACATAAATACGCAGTACATAACATAGGTACCAGTTTATAGGGTAGGCCAGCCACTCACGGCACAACACATCCACACAAATAAAGGTCAAGGACAGGAGAGATTAAGTACATCTATGACCAAGTGGGGATTCGAACGCGGGACCACTCCATCGGAGTCGGAGATCTTTAACCACTAGGTTAGGTGGCCGACCTGTTCTGCACTTCAAATTTTAAATGTTAACAATATTCAAGCTTGACAATTGTGCAACTTTTGCCCCAGTTGCAATAATAAGGAAGTGTCATTGCCTCCTAAATGGATGAGAGTAAAGACATTTGAAATAGTGAAGAGAATACCCTCAACCGCTCTAATAAGTTGATTTTTAGTCATTATTTACATGCGTTATAGATATGATCTAAGAAACGGCAATATTTTTTTCAGAGAAAAATACCTACTTTCCTTAACGTGTCGTTTCAAAACTAACCCCTGAGCTATTTATTGCTATTCCCTTTTCTATAGCTTCGTGTTTTAATTCTGAAAGCATTTGGAAGGCTGGATATAATTAAAGTTTCAATAAAAGTGGTTTATGTTTTAAAAAACAGCAATTTGATAATAAAGAATAGTAAATAATAATATATTTATATTTAATGCCTTTTTGTTCGGAAAACAAGTAGTGTAGTTATAACGGATTTAAATTGACATGATGAAATAAAAGTTATGCAGTGAAACTCGTTTTAAAAATATTTACACTGAAGTGACAAAAGTCATGGGATACCTCTTAATATCGTGTCGGCCCTCCTTTTGCCCGGCGAAGTGCAACAACTCGACGTGGCATGGACTCAACAAGTCGTTGGAAGTCTTCTGCAGGAATATTGAGCCATGCTGTCTCGATAGACGTCCATAAGTGTGAAAGCGTTGATGGGGCAGGATTTTGGGCACGAACAGGCCTCTCGATGGTGTCCCATAAATGCTCAATGGGATTCATGTCGGGCGATCTAGGTGGCCAAATCATTCGTTGGAATTGTCCAGAATTTTCTTCAAACCAATTGCGAACAGTTGTGGCCCGGTGACATGGCACATTGTCATCCATAAAAATCCCATCGTTGTTTGGGTACATGAAGTCCATGAATGGCTGCAAGTGATCTCCAAGTAGCTGCACATAAGCATTTCCAGTCAATGTTCGGTCCAGTCGCACTAGAGGACCAAGTCCATGCCATGAAAAAACAGCCCACACCATTACGGAGCCACCACCAGCTTGAACAGTGCCTTGCTGACAGTTTGGGTCCATGGCTTCGTGGGGTCTGCGCCACACTCGAACCCTACGATCGGCTCTTACCAGCTGAAATCGTGACTCATCGGACCAGGCCACGGTTTTCCATTCATCTAGGGACCAACCGATATGCTCACGTGCCCACGAGAGTCGCTGCAAGCGATGTCGTTCTGTCAGTAAAGGCACTCGAGTCGGTCTTCTGCTGGAATAGCCCAAGAAATCCAAATTTCTCCGCACAGTTCTAGCAGACACGTCCATTGTACGTCCCACATTGATTTCTACGGTGATTTGACGCAGTGTTGCTTGTCTGTTAGAATTTACGACTCTTTGCAGACGTCGCCGGTCTCGATCTTTAAGTGCAGGCGGTCGACCACTGCGCTGTCCATGGTGGGATGTTATGCCTGAAATTTCATACTCTCGGCACACTCTTGACACAGTGGATCTGGGAATGTTGAATTCTCTAACGATTTCCGAAATGGCATGACCCATGCGTCTAGCTCCAACTAACATTCCGCGTTCAAAGTCTGTTAATTCACGTCGTGCGGTCATCATCACGTTAAAACCTCTTCACATGAATAACTTGAACAGAAATGAAAGCTCTGTAAAAGCACTGCGCATTTATACCTGTTCTATGCGATGCTACTGCCATCTGAAAATTTGCATATTGCTATCCCATGACTTTTGTCACTTCAGTGTATAGCATAATGTTTAAATAAGAGATTATGGATCCATGTACAATTTTTTTCAATTTACTAACAATCATTTGAAGCAGCATAATCTACTAAGGTTCCTGAGTCAAAAGAAAAAAGAAAAGAAAAGGACACTATAGAGCCAACAAAACATGTACATTTCTTTTCTTATTGCTACAAATTCTACATTAAGAAATTTTTAATTATTCCAATTGTAATCATTTTTAACAAAAAAGGTCAGAAATAGTCAAATAGTACTTAAGAGTAAAGTTAGGTCAAGAACCCGCGTTGGGATCATTACAAATATTTCATTCTCCGAAATCCATTCAGGACAATTTTCGGACATCAAACTTCATTTCCATCTCATATTTCGAGCTGCATTTCCTTTGCCAAAAACATTCGATTTGCTACGGGCATTCAACAACAGCTTCTCAATCTAACTCTCGGTGCAAATACGACGCCAGAATGCTCATTATTAGATGCAGACAATTTAAAAGTTCAGGACATTTCACTGGAGACGGGACAAAAGACATGGACGTAAATCCTTTAATACTTCTCTTGATTAATTTGAAACATCATGTTGACCCATTAGACCTCCCGACTACACAGCAGCGCTGAAACGGATTTAGCTGTACGGATTACTTTGCATCAGAGCAAAGTGGGTTAATTTGGTAGAACTTCAATTAGAGGAATTTTAGCTCTTAGAGTTGGATAGCATCCCTAAACTCAATTTACTACGAGACTAGAATTGGATAACTTGTGAAATTATTGCATAGTAATGCCTTTACAGAGTTTGTTTTGGCGCACTTCAGCCGAACAGTTCATTGATATTTGAGCTGCTACTGATGAAAAAAATACTTACGTCAAATTGAATGGTATCATAATCCTTTTGCAATAGGGTGATTTTATGATCTCGTGTAGGACGATTTAGGTTAAATTTTTATACATTGAATGTTAAAGATTTTGTCGACTTGGTGAAAGTACTTCGCTCATATGATTTACCAAGCATTTTTTTTTCTAATATTTTTTTTAATTATTATTTTTGTAATGAAGTTGACATGCCACACGTGGGTGTGGGACACACTTTTGGACAAAAGCTCTTTAAAGACAGAAGGCCATATATCTTGTTCGGAAAGCAATTCTCATAAAATGCTCACAAATTTAAAATTTTTAGAAATATATAGTAGCATATTTTATTCAGAAGTATATTTTATAGAAAATATATTTTAAAGAATTTTTACATGTTGAAGAGAATTGTTAAATTTAATAATCTCCAATTAATACTAAGCCGAGCTTTATATTTTGCCATAGAAGAATGAATAAACGGAGAAGTAATGAATAAATCAAAGGGAAATAGATATCTTGAAAATTTAAAGTTTATTGTGACACTAAAAATATCTACTTTTCACTTACATATATAGAATAATCCAACGGCAGTCAGACATAAGTTTCCACTAAAAATTGTATTTAAATAAATATTGAATGACTATGTCTCGGAGTTCTAAACTACAAATGAATGGAGAATGTATTGAAGAGGAAAAGGATGTAATGCGTTAGGTTCTGAATACGTTTTGAAGCTTAACTCTTTTACTCTTTAAATAGGAACTCATATCAACTAGATTGAAATTTTATTACGCTAGTTGTACTCGCACGACTGTATTCGTGTTTTAAGTTTTAAGAAAGTCGTTTTAGCTGGGGTCACGTTTCAAATTTCACAAGAATCCGATCATAGGAAGTGAGTGAAAATTGAGTTGCAAGGTATATAGATATAGATAAATATATAGATAAAAAGATAGATAGATAGATGATATATATATATATATATATATATATATATATATAGAGAGAGAGAGAGAGAGAGAGAGAGATTGTGAGCTAATAGCGGGAATTAAAAATGAGAGAACACAAAATACTTCATGCCATTTTTTTTTAGTTAACTTTGTTTGCTTTTTTTTTTTTTTTTGAGTAACTCCTCAAGATAACAGTTGCTTGAAAAGAATCTAGAGACGTCTCTGTGCGTAATTAGCGGCGTAGAATCATTTAACAGTTTATTGCACGAAAATAACCGAACATTGAAGTTGCAGCCTTGAGAAAATTTCAACCTTGATGAGTTTTGTCACTTTTCCCGGGAAATGAGGCATACGACCTAAGTATTTCAAAAGATTCGCGGACACTTTAGTGTAAAAGTAAACCAAAGCTATTTGTTCTTATTCTTTGACTTTATTTTGTACAAACTCAACGTGAAATTTATATCTTTCAGCACACTAGCTTCATCCAGTTTTCTGATAATTTCAGAGAAATTGAAAGTCAGATTATATAAAAACCGGATGCGATGAGCGTATCTAAGTTTTGAGCTTCAGGACAAGTTGAATATTTTGTTATAATTTAACGTTTTAAATACTCGTTGTTCAAGAATAACCTGTCCTGAGTTCTAATTTTCTGCATTGCAGACGATTTTCACACTGGTTGACACAATTTTACTCTAGAAATTCACACCAAGAATGGTTGTCTTGAATTATAGTTCTTCACACATGCAGAGGATTTTCACTGGCAAATTAGCACTTATTGTTTAAGGATAGACTGTTCTGAGTTATGATCTTCACATAGCAGACGAATTTTT
Source organism: Uloborus plumipes (assembly GCA_038373865.1). Lineage (NCBI taxonomy): Eukaryota > Metazoa > Arthropoda > Arachnida > Araneae > Uloboridae > Uloborus > Uloborus plumipes. The sequence goes on along the minus strand of JAXGGA010008581.1, from coordinate 40,165 downwards.
GAGAAGCACTAAATTTAAGCCGCCATCGCAACACATTGCAACGAGTAATTGAAATGACTCAATTAAAAATTTTGGAAAATTTTACTTACTACTGATTAAAAAGTTGAATTTAACGTTTCTTCTTGCTGCGAAACTTGCAAAGTTTTCTTTACTGGTGTGTGGGGGCATAAAACAAGCAACGAAATACTCCAATAGTGACATATTAAAACTTCATAACTTAGAAGAAAACTTTTCAAACTTAAAGCATTCATTATTAATTTAGATAGCAAAAACTGACCGATAAACGTCACATCATATTAGTCTTACATGTATTGTAATATTTGAAACTAAATGAGTTAAAACTTGCGTAAAAACTTGATTTTCTCCTATGCTAGGCCTTTTATAGCGAACCCAGACTAAGTAAAACTTGTCTAAATGATTCAAAAATATCAGATTGTTTCAGTTCGGTAGAGAAAGAATTCGATACACCAATAACGAAAAGCCTTCTATGTATACATTTTATACATGTTTATGGTAAGAATAATTTAGAAAACTTCATATAAATTTAGTTTTCAAAATATTCATTTACTTTTCATCATTCAGACACTCGTCAAATACTGTTCATTTATTTCGTCGTGTGCAAAGCCACCAAAGTTATCAAACTGCAATTCTTTTCACGGTAGCAATCTTTTCAAATGCAATAATACAACACTGCCAAAATTTCAACTTGATTTTTACGAAAATTTTACGTTTAAAAAAAATATCCATTTGAAATATAGAAAAGAGTTCAGGAACTTTAACTTTAAACTAATGCCCGACGTGTTGCAGTATCTGGAAAAACTGAATAAGTTTCATATTTCCAACTTGACTTTCCAATTTGAGATAACACTGCACATTCCTTCGCTTTATTTCGCACTTTATACCATTACCATTACTAAACTCCGCTCCAGACAAATAGTTTGAAAGCAAACAAGTAGCTTTCGACTCGAGAGTGAATGAAATTAAATTCGCCCAGCTCCAATGTCTGCCCCCCCCCCCTTTTGGAATTCGGACATTAATTCCTCTAAACTTCACTGAAACCATCTGCTGTCAGACAATTGAGAAATATTAGATGCCCGAAAGAGTAAAAAGCTGAATAGTTAGGCAGGCAAGAATTTAGTAAAATTTCGGTTTCTTACTTTTTTTGATGAAGCTATAATGTCAGTGAGGGTAAAGGGAAACAGAATTTATATGTTTCATCTTTAACCTTTTGAATCCGGGCTGTTCATATAGAAATTTTTCTTTCGACCCAGGTAGTACTGAAGGTATAAACTGTAGTACCAAACGTATGAAACCTTGAAAAAACCCCGGCTCCAAAGGGTTCGAGTGAAAATTTCAACACCGTCCTCTAAACTAGACGAGACTTATGGTACAACATGTGTACCGCCCAGTGGTTGGAAAAACTACATTTATTTTGTAGCGAACTACAACTACAACTACTTTGTTATAAATGTAGTTAACTACAGCTACAACTACTTTTTTCAAAATGTAGCGACTACAAACTACTTTTGAATTGTAGTGGCTACTTCGCTACTTTTTAAAAAATAAATAAAAGGCATACACCTTTTGAGGATTGAGCGAAAAAAATTTTAAAGTGGTTTACATTAATAAATTAACTCATTTGAATATGGGATAGAACTAAGAATTGTCTTTGAATTTATTTGTTACTTTTCCTTTTTGTTCCTTATTTATTTATTTATTTATTTATTTATTTATTATTTATTTATTTATTTTTTTTTGTTAGAATTTGTTCCTTTTACATATTTTTTTTACAATTTTTGAGAATATTAGCTACAAGAAAGGATTCAAAAGTTGAAAGAATTCAACCTTCAATTTTTTTTTTAATTTCTTGCCAGGGAATATTTGGGAACATCAAAATTATTTGAAGGAATATAAAAATTATGATGCCAAATAAACCAATGACATCAAAGAGATAGAATGTATTTTGTCAACATGATGTATCTAAGATCAGCTCATATTTATATGGTTTTGATTACTCCTTGCTTCCGCTGCTGTACTCGTGCAAATTTTGCACCAGTCAGAGTCAATTAAACCTTGTTTTTTTCCTTCGCTTTTTTTTTTTAAATTTTTTTCATTCTTTTATTTATTTATTTAATTTGAAAGTAGTTTCCAGAAATCGCTACAAACTACTATTTTTTGTATCGTGCTACTCACTACTCTACTTTTTTTTTAAAGTAGTGCGCTACACTACAAACTACTAAAAAATGTAGCTACTACAGTAGTTTCGCTACTTGTAGCGCGCTACTTCCGACCACTGGTACCGCCCGCTTCCTAAAGGTTAATACCTTCCTTTTTTTAGACGAATTGAGAAATTAAATTTTATTCATTGTGTATAAGACTACATTCTTGAGCAGGGCCTGATTAACACACGGTCCTGTCGGCCCGTGGACGTTTACCACATCATTTTAGAGGCACCAAAATAGGGTTATTTTGCTTCATTTTTCTCTTTTATTTTAACTACTACTTTAAAAAGCGGATTTCTTTGTGAGAGGGGCACCAAGTTTTTGCCAAAACCTGGACATCGCGTCGTCTTGATTGGGCCCTGGTCCTGACAGTAACTGGTGCGAAAAACTGGACTTAATGACTGTTCATTAGAGAATGAATACTGGTAATAGAGAAATAGTTATTTACTTTCTTGCGCTGCATATATGGCAAAGTGGCGAGCCAGATGAATCAGAATATCTAGTTAACCAAAAAATAAACGAAATTAAGAGAAATCAAGTGAACTGTAATGTAAAAAAAAAGTCTGATTAGTTTACTACAGTTTCATCAATACCACTGGGACTTTAATGCGAGTTAATATAGATAAATGGGAACTCATTTAAATATTTACATCCATTTATTCGCAATTAAAATTGTGCGAAAGCATTTACATAGGTTCTGTTAAACTAATGCATTTTTACAAGCGCTTAAAGTTTAAAAATGATAAGCACATTAATGACGTATTACAAATTTAATTTTTATTGCCTTTGGCACTAACACTTTCTCAAAACTATATTAAAATCATGCGTTTTAAACTTAAAATTGTTAAAAGAAAATAAAGGTAGACTCATCTTAGGATACACTTTTTCTTAAATCAAAAGATACTTATAATTTGTTGATAAAAATTTACTACAGTATATTACGCTAAAAACAAATACTGTCACCAACATTGCATAACATAAATTAGGAAGAGCTCAAAATTAGGATTTAATTATTGAATGTGGATATTAAGAAATTGAAAACACTACTAATGGAATATGAATGACTAAAATCATTTCCCCGCAGCGTAATATATAAATTACGGGTTGTATGAAAATGCTCTTAGAAGCAAAAAAAAAAAGTCACTTCAGTTCATTAAATTGAAACACTTATTTCAAACGCTTATTTAAAGTGCAATAATGATAAAGTGAAATCCAAAAATGTGATTTCCATTCCCTTGGGAGTAAATAGCTTTTGTTTGTGATCAGTTCCAAAGAGAAAAACAAAAAGTTTATGTACTAAGTAATATATTTCTATTTGATTTTATGGTGCTTATAATATCTACACGGATGACTACATATTTTTAAACATTCTCCAGTAAACTCCTATTACCAATATTTAGAAAGGAATGGAAATAATTTGTTCTAATGTCTGTTGCTAAAATAAAAGCATAAAATAGGATGGCAGCAAGAAAATAATATTAAATAATATGAATAATAGCAATAGTATTAGTCTGCAGCACATGTCACAGCTAGCAATTCTAATTAAAATCAACAAGATGGAGATGAAATAGCCTTACTTTTCTGAACCAAAGTGTTTATTTATTTATTACCAGATCTATTACGAAAGTAATTTCGTTTTGCCTTCAATATATGTTCCACAATTTAAGATTTTAATTGAAATAGTACGAAACCTAAAAATATAACATTCAATAATATTTTCTTTATACTTACAGATTACTACTTTATTCACGATTCCCTTCGATTTAAAATCAAAAAGAAAGCAATCAGTTCTAAAAACATTTTCATCGGAATTATTTCTTTTTCTTTGTATTCTCAGGAAATTTTTTTTTTCCGAATATCTGGCAAAGTTTCGTAATTTTTAAAATTTAACATTTTCAAAAGCATTTTACACTGATCTTTATATATTATAGTTTATATGTATGATCTTATCAGCAGATATTGAACCCGACTACAGGGCAATCTTACACGAAGCTTGCAACGTAAAACGAATTAACATTTTCAAACTTTTCTTGAATAGAAGAAAATAAAAATTAAAAATACAAATAAAATTCCAAAACGTAAATACTTATATTTTAACTTATGAATAAGAATTGCTTTTGAAAGTAAGATATTTAAGACATTGTTAAGTAGGGGAATGAAACATACCATTCCAATTCTATTAGACAGTAAATGTGAACAAAAAAACTTTTTTTGAATGTATTATATATATTCTTTCTCTTAATTTAACTTTCCTCTTTCCTTATTACAATTTAAAGGGTAACTTTAACATACATTTTTTTTTTCAATTTGACAGTTAAAAAAAAATCTTCAAAAGCTTCTGATTTTCGTGCTAATCGAAATGTCGGATTTTTTAGTATAAGAACTTGTCCAACTAAGTTGATTAGAAAATCTTAAAGAAACATTTAAAGAAAAGAAGACTCAGAGATACTTCTGTTTTTTTTTTTTTTTTTTGTTCATGTTAATGATTTATTTATCTATTTTTAAAATTTATTTTCTCATTTTATTTTATTTATTTATTGCGTTTCTAAAGGAGTGATTTTATTTTCTTCAACTTTTGGTCTTTTTGCAGCATTATTTAAAATGTAAAAGTGGTCGTTTTCTCCTTTGTAGCACATTTTGAACCACTGATTATGGTTTTTTTTTTTACACAGTTCCAGATACTTTCGTTCGCAAATTCTTTCCACCATTCAAGTCATCAAATTTGGTACAAAAGCCCATATGCCCAAAAGTGACGATGTGCGATTCACTACGATTTTTTTTAGATTTGATTTTTTTTTCATTTAATTTTCAGCCAAATTTTCACATGAATTCCCAATCTTAGGAGCAAAAAAAAAAACCTCACGAGAGTTTAATTTTTTTACATACCGAAATATATGTTTTTCTTTATTTTTTTAAATTTATTTTTGATTTTTAAGTTAGGCTTTTCGCAACCGCTGCTATTTGGATATTTTAAGATTTTTACATGCCTGAGGTGAAAAAAAAAACCTCTTTAATCTGAAAATAATTAAGTTCTAAAGCGGCCCCCCCCCTACCAGTTTGGCCAATACGTTTCAACGCTTTTTTTTTTCATTAACTTTTCTCAAAGGCTTATTTACTTACATTTATAGTAAATGTTATTGCGAGCAGATCGTTATGAAAATTTTACAATACTGTTTTTTTTCATTAGACACCCGTTAAAGCGTTTATTTTTATCACTTAAATTTTATAATCATTAATTTATTAATTAAAATAAAGTCTACCTAGACACGAATTTTTTACCGGTTTGCGAGTCAAAAAAGATTTTAAAAAGCTGATCCATACGGTTCCGTTTTTCTCGCAGGTAAAATTTATTTTTTTGCGAAACAGTTTTTGTTCAGATACTTTAATACTCGTGTAAACAAACGTGTAAAGCATTTGTTCGAAGTGAATAAGAATTCAGACAGGCGAAAACACTCTTCCCATACCTTTCCTTCAATTGTGTCCTAACCAACACAAAATTTCGCTTACAATTAATTCAGACTACATGCAATTAATACTGTTTAATAATTGTGTCTAATTTTCAGCAACCAATCCCCACCCCCGTTCACACCGATAAAAAAAACTGAAGCATATTTACAAATTCTAAAGCAATAAACATCTTGAATGTATTTTTAAAAAATATAAAAACAAAACAGTGCTGTTAGTCTAAAGTCTCATTTACCATCAAAAGATCCTTTTATTCCAAATGCACAAAAGAGAAAAATAAATAAAACATAGAAGCGTGTAAATAGAAAAGTAACTGACAAAATAGTCTAATGTTTGTCGTTAATGAGGAACAACAAAAGACAAAACCCTCAGTAAAAACGGATACAAATATCACTGAGATATTAGAGCGTTTCAAACAACGGTTCATGTCATCTACTTCACGCTTTTATTTATAAGTTTAATAACTCTTAAAATATACATCAGTCATTCATGACTGTAAAAATATCATTATACAAATAGAAATTTCTCTTTAAATAGCTGCTTAATCTTAAAATCATACGTTCAATTCAAGGAAGGAAAAAAAAAACTTTCCAATCATATCAAATCATTGTCCTCATGCACGCTAAGCTTTAGTCGTCAGCTTCAGATATAGTCTATAAAAATGCATTAGTTTTAACAAAAATATGGATGAGATCTAAAAAGTATTGATGTTATTAATAATAGACGAGCATTTGCAAGAGAAACTGCTTTGTTTTGCAAAAACTTTTTAAAATGAATTTTGTATAGAAGCACATGAAATTTCTTTTTAAAGTTTTGCGTCACAGCTTTGTATTGACCGGTCTTAACGATTCTAAATTACCACAACCCATTCCTAAAATAAAATAGTAAGAGGATAAACATGCATTATACACTGGAACTTGAGGGGCTGCAATGCATTAAATAATTACGATCATTTGATAGTTCATGTAAAAACGAATTTTAAGTCACTGCTAAAATATTTCGAAATTCAAGCAATAGGTGAATTTGCTATATTTTAATAATCTTCATTTTTTTCTTCTTCAAATAACTCAGTATACTGTACAGAAAAAACCAAAAATAGGCAGAAATCAAATTGACGTTTTGTACAATATTTAATCATAACATTTAACTGTTCTGGTCATTTTATTATCCCGTTTTAATGTTCCACACAATAAGAAACTCAGTGACAGACTAAGAACGAAAATGCAATGATTATGCCATGAGAGTTCAAAATCTTCAAAGAGAACGTATTACTTCGAATTTTTGATTTTATTTAGTCACAATCATTTTATCAGCATTAAAGTAAGGTTATTAGAAAACTTGTAATCGGGTCCGTTATCAAGGAGGGTCCGGTGAGGCACCCGGCATTGAGACGTTAAGGTATTAATATAGAAGTGGGCGTGGTTTTAGCTGTTTATTGATATAATTTGCACTGAATTAATAATCTTTGCCCCCCCCCCCTCCCCCCGGAAAAATAGAAATGATGGGCCTGTTTGTAATGCATGGAACTTTAAGTACACAGTAGTCCAAAAACCATGCTTATTTCTCTTAAAAGCGATATTATGGATATTAATTAAAATTATTGCTAAGAAATGAAAGGGACTAGTCAACTATAAAAATTCAAAGCTTCAACTTCTTCTAAACTACGTAAATCACTCCAATGAAAAAGATATTTTCACGTTACACCGAAGTCAACCTTCTGATATTTCCTGGGTTGCTTTAAAGAGGGGGGAAACTATTGTCAAAATGCCTACACGAAACACTTTGATTCTAATTACATCATTCAGCCAAAACAAGCTAAACAGATTCATCTTGAAATAATTTCTTACTTTTCAAAATCAAGATTGCTGTGAAACATACAGGCAAATGTAAACAAGATCTTCATCTCATATTAGTTTAAGCTGATGTTACGACGAAAAAAATGTTTTGAAAACTCACCTACCTTTTATAATATCCTCCAGTCGAGGTTTTATAACCATGTCAGAACCAATCATCAGTTAAAGCACCAACACTTTTTTAACAAAATACAAAAATGTATCATTGCGGGAAAAACACCACTGTAACGGTAACGGCTCAATTTGCGAATGGTCTTTCAACTTCATGAAGCCACATTCAAGAAACTCAAAAAAATTATCCGAACATCAACGGAGCACAAAATCCACTGCCATTCTTTTTTTTTTTATTTGTATTTACACCAGCACTGTCATCTTGATCCGAATGGAAACATGGTGGCGAGTTTTTTCGCCACTGCTGCTACTGTTTCATCGAACGCAAGAGAAGAGGGGCCAATAGGTTGTTCTCTGGCAGAAACGATTCTCCCCTACCTTTCACTGCGGCAGATCGCGCTGATCTGCGAGTGCCCGGTTGCGTTCGAGAACTCGATTCTTCTCAACTCCGCCGGTAGGAAAATTTTCGGATTCGTCCACCAGGGTTGCCACGCGGGAGAACTGCCGTTACAGGCGCCAAAAGAGGGAAATTCTTTCGCCAACAAGAAAAAAAATTCCTTTTCACTCCTACGGCGCGGCGCGTTGTGTTTGCTTCAATTTTGAAGATTATTCGCATGGATCATGAAGACAGGATATAATCACCAATACCTCTGTGGCCCGGAATTTGAGATTGACCAGGGCCACCGAGAGCCGAGGTGGGCCCTTGTCAGCTTAGCCGTCGCCCCGTCGGGACCCCTAGCTTTACCCTGCCCCTTCATTTGAGGTATCGGGGGGGGGGGGTCGATTGCCCCCTGGCTTTGGAAAATTACTGCAGTATTTACAAAAGTTGGCGTGGTTTTTGCTGTTTATTTTGGTGTAATTCGCATTGATTACTGAATATTGCCCCCCCCCCCATAAAATTTTCATTTGAGAAAGGCAAGTCAAGAATTTTAATTTTTTAAGGGTCAGATGGTGTACACACAATGGGTATTGCATCGAAAATTTTATTAGGTTTAGCATTTGCTTTTGAATGTAAAAAACATTGACTGCAGTGTGCATTGATTGCGCACTCGACAAAAACACACGAAGAGATGTAAATCAGAGTATAAATAAAAAACGCAGGAACGTAAACTGTAACAAAAAAAAAAAAAATTTAAAAAGCTAATGTGTAAAAATTGAAATATATAAAGGTAAAAAGGCAAAATGTTAAAATGTAAGATGAAAACAGGTAAAATCAAAAATAATATCGTTGGTACCGAAGGCGAAAAGCATATCCAGATATATGTTAACCCTTTGAGCGACCGTAACGTAAAATTCCGCTTTTAGATATTTCACGATGTGAATTATCCGTTCAGAATCTTGGAAAAAACATTAAAATTTAAAGCTTAATTATTCAACTGAATAATTAAGCTTAAAATTAGGTGAAGTTTCTTAAGAAAAATTCCTTTAAAATTAGATGAAGTTCTTCTTTCTTTCCTCCATAAAATAAACTATGTAAAAAAAAGAAAGAAGTTACAAACACGCCTAAAATTTTAAAAGATTGACACTAAAAACTAATCCTTGTTATTCTCTGGTATTTATTTGTGTGCTTGTTTAATCAAAGCCTTTTAAATATTAACGGTTTTTCAACTGATTTCAAAACAATACGAATTTCTAGTTATAGAAATACTATATGCGAGGCCCATCATATGTTACCAGCATTAGATGAAGATAAAAACACCATAGAAATGAATTTCGTTATGTAATCTAGACAAGCCTTCATTCAAAAATCGTCATTATACGATTGCTGTCATTACGATTTCTATTTCCCTCTATTTCTGCAGGATCCCGCCATCAAACCCGGACCGTGACCAATCGGAAGGAATACCCTTTCAAATGAAAAAAAAAGAAAAGAATTTTTGAAATCGGTCCAGGCATCTTCGACTAATCTTATTACATATACATTAAAAAAAGGGATCTTCGACGAATTGTATAACCGCCTCCTTTGTTGAAGTCGGTTAACAATCCCTGACAAAGCAACTTGCATGCTACTGAAAAGGTCCTCACTTGGTTTCTAATTCTTAACTTTTGTATGATACTTAAAAGTAATCCTACCATTACATGTGCTGCGCCGTACTCCTCTGCTTATTCAAAATTTCATTTTGAAATTTCGTGAGGGGTTACTAATTAAAGCCGCCGCATGAACATACCCTTGCAAAGTTGCAGGAGTAGTGCTAAAGCATTAAATGTATAACTACTTAAAGTTGTTCACCCTGTATCAACTTTCTAATTAAAGTATACGATCATTAGCTTCATGAACTTTTGTCTTTTAGTAGCTTTTGCTTCAAGGAATTATGCTGTGAGCTTCCTTTGAAATTATTTTATTAATAGTTAGTGCGTCAATTTTTTATGACTCTCTCTTTTTAAAAATCTTGTTTAGCCTCCGAACAAGGTCAAATTTGCAAAAAACATTTACATAATATTTATTTAATTTTTTTCCTTCTCTTTTTCCATTAACAATCAAAAAAATTTCACTGAGTATTAATATTAACTATATAAGTTAGTTCAACAATATTAAAACGAGGTTATCTTTGAGTAAAAACAGCTTTAAACAAAATTCCAGAAAATTAAAAAAAGTAATCACAAAGTCCAGTTTACAGTTTAAAATAAAACTTTATCTTGAGCATAACAAGCAAATGATGATTTTGTGATCACACTTTCAACCTTCAAAAACAAAATTACGGGTTCGAGGTTTTAAACTTACTCGTGAAAAGAATCATTTCAGATTGTCATTATATTTTTAATTGAGGAAACGTTTTTAAGATAACGGGTTAAACTCTGAGGGTCGACGAAAGTTTTACTCCTTCCTTAAAATTTGGTCGAGAATTCCTGCTTTAATAGCTATGCAAGAGCTTACGGTTAAATGTTGAAGGTGGTTAGTTCTATGAGAGGTGCTTCCTTCTGCCGGAGAAAACAGAACATAAGTGAGATTTCATTAATACCTTATCGGCTCTGTATCTTGAAAACAAGAGCGAATTTAAATTTTTATAGTGATTTTCGTGTTTATTGAGACAAAATACTTCGGAAATACCTTTTTGAGTGGAATACAATTTTGGTGTTGAGTAGTGATATTACAGGAAAAATCTCTTGCTGATATTGGATTAATATTTCTAAGGCATGTAAGAGATTAGAAATCGCCATGCATTTTGAATAGCACCCATCACTCTGCATTGAATTTTCTCAATCGGACCACCCAAAAGGGATAATAACAACTTAATTACCTCTTTGTTAACAGCAATAATGATTATAGCATACATTTCAAACTTCAAACTCGCCGAAGACTCTTCTTCTTATTTTTCACGTTCCATTCTCTGAATTTTTTGTTTAATTCTTTGCTGAACATTTTTCCCTTTAAATTTGTTAAAGAGTAGAATTTCCGAGGAATATGATGGCCAAAGCATGCACCAAGTGAATAAATACCTTCTCCTAGATTACAAATTAGTTCCATACCTTAATGACAGGAAGGGCAACAGTAGTTTATTTTGTGAAAATAATTCAGGAATTGCCAGGTTCAGCTAATTAAAAAACGTTCATGTTGTTTCAACTAATATTTTTATTTTGGAAAATGAGAATGATTGAAAAAAATCCTTTTGTAGAAAAATGTTCTCTTCAGTATGAAAAAATTCAAAATTGTGAGAAATTGCGACTGAGCGTAAAAATGAGGGGTGTTTGAGCAAAGACTGGTTTGAGCACCATTTTCTATTACGAGTAGAACGCTGAATTTTTAGAAGAGTGATCTTAAGTATAAATGTAAAAAAAAAAAAAAAAAACAGTTGCTTTGGTCTTTACAAAAGAAAAGAATCACCCTACTCCTTCTCCTTACTTTTTTTAAAACTTTTGAATGGCTCATGCTTAAGCAGTTGAAATAAAATTAAAAAAAAAAAAACCCGCATTACTTCTCTTCATCAGCATTTGCTCCCTCCATTCAAAATACATTTGTCTATGCAAAATAGAGAAAATATTAAATAATAAAAAGAAAGTTTTTGAATCCAGTCTAAGTCTCCCAACTGCAACCTGCCCACTGCCCAGCCTTTGTCAGAAAAACAGCCAGAAAAACAGCCAGTATCTGAGACAAACAATATGGTTTATAAAAAAAAAATTCAAATTAATGCTCGGAAAAAAAGTCCAACTTCCATTTGAGTTTATCTGAAATAAGAGAATAGAAACTCAATCGTTGAAAAATCACCGTTTCCCAATTTTCCAATTTTAGTTCCGTAATCACCATCAATCACTAGCTACCCGTTTGTCACACACAATTCAACCCCTACCAAATTAAAAACTGAACGATATATAAAAACAACCCGAAAAAATAATCAAAACAGGACCATTTCTTTGAAAAAAAAAGAAAAGAGAAAGACATGATAACGTTTAATTAATGGCAACAAACTGCAGTTTCTCAAAGGTAGGAAAAAAAATGAGGGAAAAAAATTAAAAAGCGAGAATTCAGCGAATCAATACTGCTCTGTCTAAATTATGGGAATTGAAAATTTGGCTCGGATATAATGAAATAAATAAAATGAGAAAAAAAAAAAGGGGGGGGTGCAAGGGGAGATAGGAGCAGTTCGCTTGGGCTGTCAAAATGACGTACGAGCTTCAACTTGCGACAGTGATTTGATACCACAGATATCAGGTCCAATTGTTCCATCGTATTTCTTTCTTATAAACTGGAATAATGGGAAGTACAACTCGAAATTGGACAAAAAGGATATTGGGGGGGATTTTTATTTTTGAAATCTCCATTCGCATTTGTTATAAAAGATAATAAAATGATCCTTCTTTTGTGATTCTTTCGCTACCGTTCCTTGTTTTTAAAAAGAATGAAGTTATTTATATTAAATGAGATAGGGTTTTTGCTTTTTGTATAAGCGTGCGTATGGGGTTTGTGATAATTAATCTCGATGTGTGTTACGTTTAACTAACTGAAGGGGAAAATGCTCTGTTATGTAATCAGACACTTTTCTTTTTTGCATTGCAGAATTTGAAAATTCTTGTCTGATTAAGGCATGAATTAAACTTATAATAACCTCATTTTTTCTGTCTGAAATACATTAAGTAGTCCCTAGTTTAATTTGTAAAACATTATCTAAAAGTTTTCCTGTGATTCCAACATTGATTAGCCTTCAACTTTGATGAGCTTTCGATGGTCCTATTTGTTTCAGAATTTTTGGCAGTTACCGTTTGTTCAGGAAAATATATTTCAATACTTTTCGATACTTTTACTCCGTGTAGTATTTTTATTCATTCCTTTTACTAAAACCATTAATTATTATGGTTTATAATACTTACAGATAGTTTTTTTAATTAACGTGGATGCATATTTTTAACGCTTTGACTTATTTACTATAAATACTGATATAGGAAAATACAATTATTGAAAGTTGTATTACCCCGCATTAACCAGCGTGACGGAAAATTTAAATTTTACGGCATTCACAAATTTGAATTTTTCGGCATGCCGGATAATTCAAAGCTTATTTTTTAAAAAAAATGAATTTCTCCCATCAGTTTCACCCGTAAAGGAAACCACAACAAAAAATAAAAAATAAAATCAATAAATAAATAACTAATAATAATAATAATAATAATAAATCCCGTAAGTAACCTCTTTCTCAAAAACAAGTCAATAAATTTCATATTTCCGAGGTGAAAAAAATCGTGGTATTTTGATGATGCGTTATCTTTTGCTATAGTTTATTAATATTTTTTTAAAATTAAACCTTTTATTAATACTAATAAGATGATCCGTACTGCCGTACTAAAGCAGAAAACTGATATATGCAGCTGAACTCAAAATGAGAAATCGATTTTCAAGTTTTATGCCACCGTGTGTTTCATATAGATGCCACTTTTCAGAAATTTTATTTCAATATTTCCTATTTACAAATGACCTTAAAATTAGATATATTTAGGTAATATACTCGTATTTTACAAATTACCTGGTGACAGTAATTAAATTTTGATGAAAGGTACAGACGAGACTTCGGTACTTAGTCGTCCAGTATAGAACTTATAGTATTTTTAAAGTTAAATATGTATTTTTATAGTATACTAAATTATTATTTTTTCTCTAACGTTCTTTTTCCGGCATTCCAAACGGAACCAAGCAAGCGTGGTTGAATATCTGGTGCCCCTCGAATTTTGCGGCATGCCTGTAATGCAGGGTAATGCGGTACGTAAGATTAGTTATTTAATTAATAATTAATCCTGTGCAAGCCTGTAGTTTTGCTATTTTTAGTGTATGTGGTTCAACACTATTGAAGCAATTAGAAAATAAAAGATAATTTAACAACACTGTAAACACGATGCGAAATCAGGTGGCTCTTGGGATAATTTCACGTCTGTAAATCTGTTTTTCTTGTGTCGCTTCGTACCAGGCAAGGAAGTGCTCTTCACTCTAACGCAGAATCAGGGTTGCCAAACGTCCCGGATTTTAAGGGGGGATCCTGTTTTAAAGAGAACTTTGTAGATCCTTTAAGAAAAAGTCTGAACATGGGAGAAAATATTTTTCAGAGGAAAAGATTCACATGCAACTGATTTTTATGCACATTCGTGCAACTGCTGTTTTCAATCGACGGGACAAATGGGGTTCGTAATTTTCAACTAAAAAAAAAAAAGGAAATCTTTAAAACAAAATCAAAGGCTGCGAATAAAATGTGGATAATTCGCAACACTTAATATCACATTTTAATTTTCATGTACTTTTTTTCTATATAAACTACTAAAAAAAATATGAAATTTGAATTTTTTCCTCAAGTCTGAAAGAAAAACAAAACTTTTTGTAACAAAAAAAAAAAAAAAAAAAAAAAAACATTTTTCTTGCTCTAAAAAAATGTCAAGGATTAATTTTTTCGGGATTGTTTTTAGTAAACTGAATTTAAAAACAATAATTATGCAAAAACCTACGTATAAGTTATAAGAGGTGGCAATATCGGAGGACCCCTAGTAATGACCCTATTTCCTTTTTAAAACTAGTCCTTTTTAATGCTAGGAAAGTATTTTGTACAAAGATTGTTCTTACTTTATTTATTTTTTCCATAACTAAAATTTTCACTTTTTTAAAAAATTAATGCGCTATCATATTTTATGTATATTATTCTTGACACTCTTCCGTATTGAAACAGAATTTGAACACTGTAAAGTTTAATATTTACACTATTATTTCTTTAAAAATATAAAGCTGAACTATTTAGAACACATTTCTTTTCTGTATCCAAGTGACAAATAGTTTTCATTTTAAATTGAAGAGATATGACTTACTTTGAAATAATCATTTTAACCGATGAAGTGAATTATTAAAAATAATTTAAGAGAAACCCAGTAATAGTTAAAGCTGCAAAATTATGTTAGTACCCGAAAAAAAAGGCCCAGTTCAACTCAAACCCAGGTTCTTGTTTTTCCCTTCTCGCAACCTTGCTGAAGACAACTTTCCGGACGTTTTGGTATTGATGCAATATTCACCAAATTGCCAAAGATCGAAGGAAATCCCTCATCTCTTGGGAAAGTTGGGAAAATCTTCTCAGAACGTCGGTCGGCAGGATCTGACGGAACTGTCTTGCACCGGTAGAGGGCGAGGGGAGATAAACCCCTCTGGGGAAAATGAGATGGGTAAATCCCTCCGGGTGGGTGGACGTAGGGAAAAAACAGGAAGGCGCCTCTCCAGCTTAATCTGCCGTGGCCCTTTCACTTGCTCATTAATTAAGAGGAAATTAACGGAACTTTCAATTTTCATTCCTCTTTTGAAGCTCCAGTGAGTGCGGTAATGATTTTGAGGAGGACGTATTGGTGAAAAAACCAAACCGACTGCGTTCGCATCGCCTGTTTCGAGCAGATAACGAGAGCCATGGAAACGAAGGGGATACAGGAATTAGTCAGAATCGCGAAATGCAAAAATGGGATGGTAGTTTTTCATTCCGCATCAAGATGGTTGTAGTAGTTACTACGACGGAAAATGTTCAATCAGTTGTAATAATCATGGCGGATGAAGTTTCATTGGAGGATTAACTGGTTTTGAAATGCGACTGTTGCAAACAGAAGAATTCAGTGAATTGATTTGAGCATTGTAACTATTTCCGTCCGATAAGCAATTGATAGTACATGTCAAATAGCTGATGAAGAAATTTGCACTTGTCTAATTGCCAAACTATGTGGAGGGGAAAGTAAAATAAATATAACTTGACGTTAAATTGAGTTGTACATTCATAAACATAAAAAACGTTAATTAATAAAAATAAAAAGACGCAAAAAGTGGTGTAGCAATTTCAGAAAAGTAGGAACGCACATTAATGTAGAGACATCATAAATAGTAAGATAAAAGAGAGAAAGAGATTAAATTAATGCAAAAAGATAAGCACATAAGCAAAAAATGATTAAATATTAAAAATTTCAGCCTCGTAAACCCAACGGCGGAATGGTAACAATTCGTGCTTCCATTCGTTGTTCTTATTTATAAGTAAATAAATAGTAAAAGAAAGAATGGCTTTATTTCTTACTCTGAAAAATAGAATAGCAAAATGTAAGTGAAAATCCTATTTTTCAATATTATGCAAAGATCTACATTGTTTCATACTAGGGGTGCGACATCGAAGGCAAAACATCGATGTTTCGAAATTAAGACATCGATGGTATTGATACATCGACCAAAAAACATCGATGTTTTCAAACATCGATGTTTCAAAGCATCGATCTTTTTTTATAAAAAATACTTACACATTTAAATTTACAGTAATACAGTAACTCCCCAATACATTGCGCCTCTTTATATCACTCAATTAAATTTATCTTTTGTCTCCTGAAAAACATCAACCATATGATATCGATGTCAATTATAGAAAACTTTTTTAGTGAGATAGATACTGCAATTGTTGATTAACTGCATAATTTTTATTTATCAGATATTTTTATGAAACTTTTTTTTTTGAAATGTAAAACACCGTTATCGAAAAAAAATTCTAAAGTAAAACAAAAACAACGATGTTTAAAAACCGTTGATCTGCGGTAGTAATTTTTTAAAAAATCTATTTCAATACGATAGATATTGCAACTGAATCTTTTTTATTGCATATTTTTATAGCTTTCTGCTGAAGTTTAAAACAGACATCGAAAGAAAAAAAACATCGAACGCGAAACAGTGATCATTAGAAGACATCAACCTTAAAACATCGATGGTAACTATTAAAAACGTCTTCTAACGAGGTTGATAGTGTAACGGCTGATTAACGACATCGATAATAATCATCGATAAAACATCGATAATAATCATAGAAAATGTTTTCTAATGAGATTAATACTGAAACTTCTGATTAAGAATGAAAACTTCTTAATAAGCCTGCAGGGTCATTCCATAGAAATGTCAACCTCAGCCGAAGAAAAAAAAATACCGAAGTAAAAAGAGTATCAAAAAAAAAAATAAATAAATAACTAAAAATCACACAACATAAGAAGTTACAAAAATTGAAAAAGTATTGTAATTATCACTGAGATTAGCCATAATAAATAGTTTGTAGTGTGTTCACAGCTTATTATTCGATGGTTACGTTAGTCACACTCCATCTTGAGTAAAAGTGACACGAGAGACTTAAGAAAATTAGGATTTAATAAATCCTAATTTATGTTTTTAAAATGTTTATGTTTTTAAAAGCCAACTTTACACATTTTTCAGATATATCATTCAATTTTTAACACTTGCTTAACTTTGAGAAATTTTTGCCTCACAACATGAGCATTAATTTTCAGGGTTGCAAAAATATTACTTTAGTCACACTGCTATTTTGGTTGAAAAAATATCTGTCAGTAATTTTGTTTTAAATTCTCAGCAGAAATGATACATAGACACCATGTACATTGTAAATTCACCAGAAAAATAAAAAAATATTTTTTATCCTTTAAGTTACAAGTAAAAACAGTTACAAAATCATGTCTGAATGTTACGTTAGTCACGATGGAATGACCCCAGATTGCATATTTTTATCAAGCTTTTTTTGCTAGATTGTAAAACATCGACATCGAAAAACACATCGAACCCAAAACATCGATGTTGGAAAAACATCGAACCGCAAACATCGATGGTAAAAACATCGATGTTTTAGCAAAAACATCGATGTTTCCAAAACATCGACATCGATGTCGCAGCCCTATTTCATACTAATGAATTAGAACATCGAGGAAAAATAATCGAATTTAGAAATTTTTAGAGAGGGAGAAGGATTACATTTTCAGAATATTTTAAATATGATCACACGCCACCTATGCTGCCGTGCTAAGCACAAAAGTCATATCTGCACTTTTGAACGAAATTGAGCTATCACCACCAGGTTACTCTTTGTGACGTATTTTAACAAAATACAAAATTATATGGTCATTTGAGAACGTAAAACATTTAAAATAAAAATTCTTAAAAAGTTTCATCTGAATCAAATTTAAAAATGCTTCAGAAAATTCACATTTATTTATTTATTTTCAAATTCAGGTGAGAAGTTTGAAAAGCAGTCCTTCGCCAAAAGAGGAGATTCTCTTCAAACTGAATCGGCTACTGACGTCCGTCGGACGCAATCGCAGATTATGTTCTTTTAGTGAATGGAACGGCTGATAGGTCAATAGGTGGATGGGCCCACTGATGCACAGGGGTCGGCCAAACGATCGGAAAGCAGACGATCAGACGGCCGGCGGGAGCGGCGTCTGGATGGAAAATGAAATCAGGGCTCATGCGAAATGCAAACAAGATCGTTGGCGCAAGAGGGAAAAGTGGTTTTGGTTATAAATTCACTGAGCATACCAGCTTGGGACGTACATTGTAAAAAATGAATGTTGTTTTCACTGTATAATACGGCTAATTTTATAGAAATAAACTAAAATTTTTCCAATTTTACGGTAATAAACTGTAAAATAACGAATTTAACAGCACTAAACTGTGAATTTGCTAATTTTACAGCAATAAACTGTAAAATTGCTCATTTTAGCTAGCATTTTACAGTTTTAAACTGGAACCTCGGATGCCAGTATTGTACTGTTGTTTTTACAGTATAATATTGCTAAATTTTACGGCAATAAAATGTAAAATTCCTAACTTTACAGTAAGAAAATAGTAAAATTACTAGTTTCAGTTTATCACTGCATTTAACCGTTTTAGCTTGGAACCTCGGCTGCCAGTAGTATACTGTAAAAACAACAGTTCATTTTTTGCAGTGTATGAAAGAGCTATCGTTTTGAATCTGGTAAAACGCAAATCCTTGGTAAATGCCTTTCAATGTATAGAATAAGGAGTGAATGCTTCTCTGGATTAAAAACAACTAAAAACAATTAACTTAACCAATTAAAAACAGCTAAAGGGCAAATGCGAATAAACTGAGAAATTGCAGGTCTCAATTGTTCGTTTCTACTCGTAGATTCAGATCGACCAAATTTTCAAGTAAATCTGAAATTATGTCACAAAATTAATGCTTGAAATTGATCAAGACTAAACTATAGCAATGCAAGCCGACATTAAAAATTAAGTCACCCAATTAAAAACAACTAAAAGGCAAATAAGAATAATCTGCGAAATTACAGGTCTAAAAGAAGTCAAAAAAAGAACTGAAAAGGCACATTATCACCTTGCGATCAGCAAACAGACTGTCAGAATCTATTTGTGAGAAAGCGTCAGAAAAGACTTACGCGAAAGAATATCTTTTTCCCTGTATATACTGGAGGAGGAGGAGGAAATTAGCTGTTAATGCAGGATTGTGAGGGACTTTTCTGAAAACAATCAGGTCGGGAGAAATAGAGGGGGATATCCCCCCCCCCTTGTTTTCGTACGGCGATTGCCGATTTCTGAGGCAGGAGCTCTCTTCTCCTTAATTGAATATTCCGAGAGTTAGTCATAGTATGGCATCTGGGGTGTCTGTGCAGCAGAGGTGGGGTTGGAAAGACATGGAATTCTGATAACTATGCAGATGCATTCCTGAAGTTTATCACTTGAATGAAGGCTGACTCTATTTTTTTTAATGCAATCTTTTGGTTTTCAGCTTAGAGAAGACATGGTCCATGATCGGAACTTACCCAGCTCTAATGGAACTCGTTGCAAATTCTTTCGAAATTACGAAACGGTGTTACGAGATGAACGCGTTTGCTGTGCCATGTTTCGAAAATGAACATAATCAATTAGCGTTAGCATGTGAGACTAGATGTATAGCCTTATCGTAAAATTCAGCTGCTAAGAGATTTCTTACTGTAGAGCTAGCTATTATGCTAAGGGTCGAATTCAAGGGAAACACCATTGCAATCGCTTCGAGGCGATCGCAATAGACCAAAATTGCAATCGCTATACTGGAAGTTAAATTACATTAGAAAAGCATCTCGTAGCGACTGTAACGTTTCACTTGAATCCAAATTTAGGAATTTGCGATTGCATTGGTGAGTTGCGATCGTCCGTGTTTCACTTGAATTTAGGGATGGACCGGATAGTGATTTTGCCGGATACCGGATATCTGATATCCGGTGGCTCATCACACGCCGGATACCGGATACCCGGCCGGATATCCTGCGGATATCCGGCATTACAATTACATTGCATGTTCGCTTATTTTTTATGTAATGCAGCTTCAAAAACAATAAATCTAAGTTGTTTTCTCGCATAATTTCTTTAAGAAACATGTTAAATACATTTAAATTAATTTTTTAAAGCCTCTATTTTTATTTGTACAGGAGTAGCGCTACATATGAAATGAAAACACTAGCATATTGTGATTTCTTTCTAAATTATGTATTTTTTATCAAAAATAGACGAAACTTTAAAAGATTGAATTAAAATATTTCTGTATATACTCAAAGTTTTAAACTTTTAATTATTCTTAGTTTAAATTTTTAAAGCTTTTTCTGTTTCAATATCATTTCAATAGGTTTTCTACGTAAATGATACAGTTATTAAATATTTCACCAATATTAAAAAAAAAAAGAAAGAAACAAAAGAAAGAAAAAAGGAAAAAAAAAACTAAGCTCAGATAAACGTTTTTTTTTTTTTTTTTCAAATTGATACATATTTTTATTAGAATTTTTATGAATTTAAAACTTCCTTACAAAGTAAACACATTTTCTTATTTCTAATTTTTGCAATAATATAAAGCAAAAATTTTTGCTTTGAAATTCTTTTTTTTTAAAGAATAATATGCATGTAATTTTTTCTAACATACAAGTTTACAGAAGAAAATATTAAAATAGGACAGTGTGTTTAAATAATAATAATAATAATAAAGTTTATACTCAAATAATCGGTTAAAAATTTTATACAACTCCAAGAAAACAACGGAAACATGTTTTTTCTGAAGATTCAAAATCAGCAGTTTTAAATATACTTTTTAAGAGGTATGCTAAAGTTGTTCACTTTTTTAAAAAAACATATGAGTAAAACTTTACTTAAATAATCAACTTGAAATTTTTACTTTAGTTCCAAAAAAATTAAGATACACATTCTTAAAAGTGGCAAATTATCATTTTAAATACATTAAGGGTCATGCTAAACATATTCACTTTTTTTAAAAAACAAATTAATAAACTAATTCTTAAAAAACGATCACTTCGAAATTCAACTTCATTTAGAAAAAAATAAAGATACATTCCGAGATGCAAATGTTATATTTTATGGGTTTTTTCCAGCCAAAAATGGTACAAATCATGTCTGAAAATTGTCGAGTTAAGTTTATCAAATGAAGTAATTTTTCGCCAACTAATCATTGTTTTAAAAAATTATTCTCTGTTTTACTTGTGCATAATAAAGTGTAAATGGCTTGTATATATGAGTCATTCATTAAGGGTTTTGAATAGTTCGACCACTTTGTGTAACACAGGAGACAAATGAGGTTTGAAAAAATATATTTCTAATCGTAAAGAAAAAGTTAATTACAGAAACAAGTATAAAAATGAAACTAAGCATCCTAAAAACTAATTCTGTCTGCAATTTCAAGAAAAAATATTTTTTGCACTATTAATGCGACTGTCCCACAGTGCAAATTAACTATCATCAGCAAAGAATTTTAGGCTTATCTTAGTTACTGATTATATAATTCAACTAGCTGTGGGGCCCGGCGTTGCACGGGCTTTAAAGCAGTGATGAAAATTTAAATAAACTACTCGCCCTCAAGGCGGTATATAATGATATATAATCGCCAAGGCAGCTCGCCTTTAAAGTAGCGAGGAAAGTTTCAGTAATGATATATAACCGCCAAGGCAGCTCGCCTTTAAAGTAATGAGGAAAGTTTCAGCAAACTACTCGCCGCCAAGGCGGCTCGCACTTAAAGGAGGGAGGAAAGTTTTAGCGAAACCGGTTTCAAAAAACTACTCCCCGATAAAGCGGCTCGCTAAAAAACTTTCCCGCATAAAAAAGTCAATCGCATTATTTGCACATGCTTCCTCAGGAATAAAAACAATGTCAAGTAGCACATATTTAACGCTCTCCCTAATAAACAAATACAATTCCCTACCAAAAACAAATATTTCCAAACCGCTCTCTTCCTGTAACATTAATTGCAAAATTCCAAACAAAAAAGTTGTTTTAATATTTAGATCGCAGCCAAAAAAAATCCCTGCTAAAATCATGAATTACAATTTAATTTGAAACACATTTTCAAAATGGTACCAGAAAAAAAATATAAGCCATTAAGTATGCAGGAATTCAAGTGAAACACGGACGATCGCATTATTTGCCTTGTTGAAACGCCGTAAAATGAAATGCTTTTAAGAAACGAAATGAAGAAAAGGACACCAACAATGAATTTAAAAGATGTCGCCATAGCAACGCAATAAAACTTTAATAGTTTGATCAGGAAAGAGGTTTTCGAACTCAAAGTTCAAACGCTTGTAACTTTTTTTCTAGTGGAGATAAAAGCTTGGTTCTTCGACTGTAAGTCGAATCAATTCTGGGGTTAAAAATATCGCTCTATCCAATGGCGTAAAAATCAAAACTGTGGAATAATTAGTTTATTTTTTATTGATGGTTTTAATGAACCAAGTATTGCAAGAAATCGGGGGAAGCCTTGCAAAAGGCAAGTTTAAAAATTGAATAACTCGTGCTGTGTTTAAGTTAGAGAATCGGAACAAACTGCATAGACGGACAAAATTTTTCTGCTTTCAACGATATATAACATTAATATGTGCAAGTAATTTTTAACCCCAGTATTCAGCGATTTATGAGAAAATTGCCTTGAATTCGAATAAAAAACGAATCGCTTATCGAATCTTTTCAAACTATAGCCTAAAGTCTTTTTGGATAAACGGACTACTCAACACAAAAAGAATTTTTCAAATCGAACCAGTAGTTCCTGAGATTAGCGCGTTCAAACAAACAAACAAACAAACAAACTCTACAGCTTTATATATTAGTAAAGATATATCAAAGTAATCAAAGCAGATACATTACTTGCACTTATTAAAAAAAATATCACATTGAATGCGATTGCTTATTTTATTTCTGAAAGGCTTGTAACGGAGTGGACAGTTTGAAACATAAAAAAAATCTAGGAACAAAGATAAATAGGTGTTTTTCCAAGATTTTTTTGTTTACATACATAAAAATCAGCAGAAAGGGTGTCAGAAGCATTTTTTGTGCTGTGCATTGCAAATGATTTTGTTGTTGCATTTCAGTTTAATCTTAAATTGCATTTTAAGTCCTAGCAATTTGAAGCTGGGGCAGATCATTTTTTCCTTCTTTTGCCAAAGAATTTTTTTTTTTTTTTTTTTGGGGGGGGGGGGTCCTTTATAAATGGCTTATGCCTAAATAAGTAATACTTGGTTACACATAATTAGATGGAGAACAAATAAAAAAAATATAATTAATTGGTGGTAAACATTAAAATTAATTCCCAAAATTCTGAAGTATCGGGACTGATTTGTACCATTTTCGCTTAAATGACCGATATATTATCATTATTATTTAAAATTATTCTAAACATGTTCACTTTAAAAAATAAATAATAAACTTATATCTAAATAATTAACTTAAAGTTTTACTTAAATTCTAAAAGACAAAATACACTTTCTAATGATGCAAATTAACATCTTAAATACAGTCAAGTCTCAATAGCTCATAGTCCCAAGGGACCGGCTAAAAACTTAGAGTTATTGATAGTTCGAGTTACAAGCAGTTCCTACCGTCTTTTCAAGAATTTGGGACCAAATGAAAACTTTGAAATGAAGGTATATTTGAGTTTATAAAGCTTTGAGTTATCGAAACTCGATTGAATGTTATTGAGGGTCATGCTCAACATGTTCTCGAGGAGTTACGGAGCGGCGTGACAGACGTGAAGAGATTCTAATAGCAGAGAAATATCTTTTCTGAAAGGAAGGTATTACAAAAAGAAAGAACGAAACAAAGTGCAAAATTCAAAATTTCTTTACACACATTTAAACTCTTTCAAAAAAAAAAAAAGCATGGTTTTAAGTTGCGGCGATTCATGGGGACAGATGTTTTCATTATCTAAAAGAAAACTTTCGTCAATGTTAGATAGGTTATTTAGTGTATGTTATTTTCAATTATAATAAAGCAATAATAGTGGCAAAGTAAAAAATATCTAATTACAACATCATTGGGTGTTAATAGATCACAATTTTTGTTAGAAGCACAAAAACTAAAAATAAAAGAATTCAATAAATAAAATAATTTGAGAATTTATATTAAAAGCTACTGCGATTAATTTTTATGAACTAACGATATGATCGTAAGTTTTTTTCAAACTTTTGTCGCACATTAATCCTTGAAGGTTTGTAGCCTTTTCTTTCTAAATATTTTAGCTAAAATATTTTTGAAAAGCTGAAGACAATCATATTTTATCTGGCAATTGTGAAAAATCAAATATGCAGAATGCTTCCATGTCCAGTACACAGTCAGAGGAATAACACAATTTTTGTTTTAGAAGCAAAAAATGGTAAAAAGGAAAGATGAAAAGTAATTACATCATCTAAAAGTTTTATCAAACAATGAAATTTTTAACTAAGATTTTTATAAAAAAGAAAATATTTAATTAGGTCCTCACATCATACCGGATAACCCTCACATCAATTCCGGATATTCCCCACATCAATACCGGATACTTAGCCGGATATCCTGCAAAAATCTTCCGGATATCCGTATCCGGGGCGGTCAGCCGGATCGGATATCCGGAAGTACCGGATACTTAAAATATCAGCCGGATAGGCCGGATACCGGATAGTTACCGGATATCCGGTCCATCCCTACTTGAATTCCTGCCTAAGAATAAGTATTTGTCCAAGACTGAAGTAGTTAAGTGTGAGAAAATATTGCGTGCAAACATAGGGTTTTGAAGTGCATTAAAACACATGTCTTTAAAAGGAGTTTTATACCAATGCACAAATAAATCCCATTATTGTAAAATTTAGACGTATATTGAAAATGAAATGGAAGCAGGTTTTCAAATTCTTTTTCGGTCTGTTAAAAGAAAATCCAGTATTTATGCATTTCAAAAGTTATGTTGGTTTTCAAATATTCGCAAAAAGCTTCGCTATTACATTAAAAATATTTTACGCAGTATTATTGAAGTAGTAACCAAACTTCATGCAAAATAGCATATTTTGCAAATGAGGAAAAGAATGAAAGAAATAAATTCTGAGGCAAAGTTTTGCAAACTTCATTAATATTATTTTGCAAAAATTCATTCAGTTTCGGAATATTATTAGAAAATAATCCAAGAATTCAAACACGGAAAATTCATTGATTATTTTTGCGGCTAAAATGGGGTTTATTATTGTCCACACTGCAGTAATACCCTTGCAGAAAAGTAACTGCATGATTAATAAATTTTATTACTGATGATTTTTCACTTTACTTAAACAATAGTTTCACCATGTTCGCTTTCCAAGAAACATTTAAAAAAATTACTCATTGTTTCATGTATTTTTAGACACAGAAGAGAGAACTGCAGTCCATAACATTGCCCCCCCCCCCAAAAAAAAAGACTTTCAAATGTGAAACTCCAATTAAAAATTAAAGTCATTTTTATTCAACTTTAAAAGCTATGAAAATGTAAGGTTTTAGTGACTCAAGTTACAACGAACAGAAAAATAAAACTATCTCTTTAGACTCAGAGCACAGAACTGCTGTCCAAATCATTGCCAACAAATTAAGACTTCCAAATGCAAAACTCCAATTAAAAATTAATGCAAGTCGTTTTTAATCAACGATGCACAACTTTAAAGGCTGAAAACTTAAGGTTTTAGTGGTGCAAGGGACCACGAATAGAAAAGTAAAAATAGCTCTTTACACTCAGAGCACAGAACCGCTGTCCATATTATTGCCAACAAGTTAAGACTTAAATGTAAAACTCCAATTAAAAACAAATGCAAG
Organism: Uloborus plumipes; assembly: GCA_038373865.1. Taxonomy (NCBI): domain Eukaryota; kingdom Metazoa; phylum Arthropoda; class Arachnida; order Araneae; family Uloboridae; genus Uloborus; species Uloborus plumipes. The sequence continues at coordinate 14,171 of JAXGGA010008581.1, read as the reverse complement.
TCATTTTTCAATCAACGATGTACAACTTTAAAAACTATGAAAATTTAAGGTTTTAGCGGTACAAGGGACCAAAAATAGAAAAGTAAACATAGCTCTTTAGATTCAGAGCACTGAACTGCTGTCCATATCATTGCCAACAAGTTCAGACTTTCAAATGTAAAATTCCAATTTAAAATTAATCCATGTCACTTTTTAATCAAAAATGTATAACCTTAAAAATCATTAAAGTTTTAGGGTCTACTGTTGCAAGAGTTTATGAATAGAGAAGTAAAAACCCTTCCCCATTCAAATTTACTGCAAAGTACTTTTAACATACGACTGGAAATTCTTCCTAGCAGCAGTAAATATATATATATATATATATATATATATATATATATCTTCATATAACACGAGTTTGTTTGAGATGGAACAATTTAATCAACTCTCCAAGCCAGATTGTATTAGCGATGACTTGGAATAGAACCCTCTTTATCAGTAGGGTTCGAGCAAATCTGCAGAAATGAAAGACCGTTGGTTTTCAGAGGGCTGCTGCTGAAACCTAATGGAAACCCTATTCAGTCCATCTTTTCGCTGCCGTGAGGTTTGCCTAGTAAATGATGCATACTAATGAAAACAAAGGTTTTCTTAAAAGTTTATGCGCTTTCTCTGAGAGAGTATCTTTAAATCACGAGGAGTTGCTTTGTTCGGATGGAGTTAATCTTGAGCTGGGGAGGAAAGAGGATGCAATGATCTCGGAGTGAATGCGAAATTAGTTTTAAAACATTCGTAGTATTTCTGAAAATTAAACGACGGGTTTTGTGTCTTTAGAAAAGGACGCTAATGTGGGGTCGTTATTTGCCTGTGTCTTGTCATAGTTTTGGGTTTAGCTTGAGGTAAAAAATATGCTAAGATTAATTGATCTGCCCTGAGGTAGATTGGTTTGGTGCAAATGGAAATGACAGTGAGCTTTTAATTACAAAACGCCTGTAAATCTGAAAATAGAAATTTTATATAGGATAGATTGGGGAAAAACGCCTCATCGGGGAAGATGCCGTATCATGTGTTTCACCCACAAGCATGGACGAAACAACAAGCCAGTCAGTTAGAAAGAAAGAACATGCACGCACATTGAGATTATACATAAATTGGCTTTGATTTACCGCTGGTTTAAGGGGTGTTCTTATAATGTTTTGTAATTTTTACTGTTCTGATGAATACCCGAAATAGTGGTAAACGTCTTCGGCTAAGACGCCATATTTTCGTTTAGGGAAGATGCCGTGGGTTTGCGAATCACCCAAAAGAAAACAATAATCCTACTCGAAGCATAGATCTAGAAAAGTATACCGAACCGTAAGAAAAAATGTGATTCGATGTATGCAGTAGTTGGCGCAAAAACATCATGTACGACATCTTCCCCAACGGTGTGGGGAAGATGCCGAAATGGAAGGGTTTTGTAATTATCAATTTTCGGGGGTAAAAAAATGTTCTTCAATGCGAAACCTATTTTTTTACCAATCACAAAAGTTCATATTTTTTGGATAAACTATATTTTTAAAAATAAAACCAATGCGCTATTTTGTATAAATGAAAGTTGAAAACTGCGACGTCTTCCCTAATCTACCCTACGTATGATCGGCAGACTGAATGTGCGATTTGTACTCTAAGATACGTCTTTGTACTTTGCTTAGATACCAATTGACACAGTGAGAAGAGTAGATTAGCATCACTTACCGGAGATGCTAGTACTGTATATTGAGGCATATTTGTTCCTGTTACCCCAAATTTTTTATTCTGACACTTACACCTCTTTGTTTCTTACTGCAGCAATTTTGAGTATTCAATAGACATTTTGAAGTATTTTACTTAAATTCGAAGAATATTTCCTAAGATAATCTGATTCGTTTCCAGTAAGTGTAGCAAACAAATTTGACACTAAACAGACATATACAACTGACAACTCATACCGATAAAATACACATTAGGGTTCTTCTTTTGAACAATTTTTTAAGAGGTACAACGCTCTCTGCCAACCTTTAGATTGCATCAAATTTTTCGACACTATCTGCTTGAGATCATCCCGTAGTACGGTGGAAATTAATTTAAAAACTGCTATTTCAGGGTTACCAAGAAGCTTGTATCTTTTCAAGTTTAGGATAAAGGACCTTACGGCTCAAGTTGCCAGCGTTTACGATAATGAATTTAATGCGTTTTAGAACTACGAAAGATAGAGAGAAAAAAAAACCTTGCTTTCGCAACATGTTAATGCAACTTTACACAAAATAAAAATGAAGTCAAAAGTAGAATAGAGATTTTAAAAAAGGACTAAATTATGAATTACTGCTATTTCTTCACCAGTTATTTGTTCATACAACTCCATCTGTCAACTGTCATTCAAAATACTTTCTTTGTTAAGTAGCAAAAACATCAATTAATAGCAATATTTATTTTCAATTATCTAAAAGATTTATTTATTTTTTAATGGTTCCTAACGTTTTGCAACTCAATACCCGTAGTTATTACTGCGTCCTTGCGTTTTATCATTTGGGAACATTCGGAGTTTCATTCTGTATATAGATTTCCCGATCCTTCTCGTAAATATTTTGTTCGGGGTACCCTTTTGCATACTTTTAGTGCAAAAATAGTTACGAGCTCTCACAGGGGCCCCAGAACTTACATTTTTGGGAGTTATCACTCGAGAAATTATCAATTTCTCGAGTGATAAAAATGAGTTTGCACACACGTAACTTCTAATGAGAAAAAACATTAGGCATCCTTGAAATGTTTTTTTTTTTTTTTAAGAAAGAAGAACGTAATGTGTTGCAGCATTGTTTCCATGTTGGTTCCGCATCAGAAAATTTGAAGTTTGAAGAAAATTTTAGAGAAGTCACAGTGACCTCTCAAAACCTCTCATCTGGGTCCCTGAGTATGAGCGCTATGGAGCGCCTTGTTATTATAACGAACAAATATTGCGGTTCCTTGCGCCGGTTGTTTCCAGAACTCATCTTCGCAGTTATAGCAGCGCCCTCTAGTGCGGGACGCATGAGTTATAACTTTAATCTCTAAAATGGGTACATATTACAGTTCGAAAACTGACCAACAAAATAATGCAAGGAGGAAGGGAGAGGGGGACAGGTAACGGAATACATGATAAATATCATATTGCATTGAAAAATAAGAAAAAGCTCCAGCACATTTTTAGGAAGCGCATTAATTTCTCAAAGCTGGGGAAGGGCCTGGGGGGGGGGGGGGGGTGAAAATTGCCCCTCCTGATCACCTGATCCATAGAATTGACCGAGTTGCTTTTTATTGATTTAAGTTTGGAATTCGGGAGATAACTTGAAAAAAATCCAAGTTTCTTTCAAAATTTCTCTTTAAAATTGCATGACTGAACATTGGTTTCCAAAAATTTTATTTAACAAACTCGAAACAAAATTTAGAAATAACTTCACAAAACCTTCATAGTTTAAATATGACACTAGTAGAGCTCTGTTATTTGTATTTTATTATTATTTTTTTTGTTCTTGTTCTTTTCACAGGTTATTATATTTGTTGTTTTTATTATTATTTTATAATTGTATTTCTCGCAAAATGACATCCTGGTAAATGGCATATTTTAATCTGTTAATAAAAAAAAAATCTTCAGACTTAAGTCTTGGTTTTTCCAAACATAAATAAACATAAATAATCCTACGCTTCTGCTGTTCGAGGTCTTTGAATCATTCACTTTTTTCAATAAAAGTCATATCAATGAGATATGATAAAATACATACCAATGAGGGAAAAGTATAAAAATTGGTCTCAGAAACTCATTTCAGAAGATTTTCATGTTTGACTTCTGTCAAGAGCTTATGATTGCAAAGTTTATAACTGATTAGTATCAAAATTTAATTGTATTTACTTTTTAGTTGTTTTCTATAGCCCTTACTATTAACAAGGAGTAAAAACATTAATCTAAAAAATTGTAGGAAACGTTGTCATTAATAAACATAATATGTGAAGTAGACGAAAAGGCAACTGTATAAGATTAAACTTATTAAAGTTCTTATTTTCCAGTAGTGCTGCAACTTTTTGAAAAAAAATCTTCTAAAGGGAAGAAATATTTATGTTCCAGCCATTTGGGTAGTATTTACACTCGCTCTTTGAGATGATGTTTTCACATTGTTTTGAACATTTTTTTTTACGAAAAATGTTCTTAAGATGATTGAGAGAAAAGAAAAATGAAGCTGAAATCTCTAATCAGTTTTTTTCTGGATTTACCAGAATAGGAGAATTGCAGGAAAAGAAGTTTCTAAAAGAAAGTTTCGTAAAGAAATTATGCAGAGTCAAAATAAATCACTGAAATACGAAATTTTCCACTTTTGTATAATCACCCATTTAATAAAGCAAAGTATTGAAAAGAATGATATTAAACAAAGTAAAATCTAGAACACTTTAACAGAGCATTACAATTGCTCCAAATATGTATTCAATAAGTGAATTATTATTTTCAGTCAAATATTTTTCTAAGTTCTCTAACAGGGTTTTTATACTCTATTTTGCTCAAGATCTATATTCTTACGGACGCATATGAAATGATAAATTTCGAGTGATATTAACTGTAACTCAGTTTCGTAAAGAAAGATACAACTTGAAAAATGTAACGAAAACTGAATTGACGCTCAGAACAGTGTGGTACCACTTCAACACCATTTTCCTGTCAGAAATATTTTGTATTTAAATTTAGTGAAATAATAGCTCCTTGCTGCATAGAGCACGAAATAAATTTATTGTTTAATAAAATGCTAGCAGCTGCAAGTGAGGGAGGAAAGAGTTTTCTTTTTCCTGCATTTTTCTAATATACCTGACAATAAATTCTCAGGCATTGGCTTGCCTCCAAAATATACTCTAGCCGTCGTCGGTTTAAAGCCAGATTTTCTCAAATGAATTTAAAAGGCTTCTTCGCCTTGAAGGGTGTTTCGGCTTTAACCTTTTTTTGAATAAATGAATTGTGTTCACGTGCTAAGATTGTGTTGAAGTTAAACTAGGTTGTTTTTAGCACGGTTTTATTAATTTCACTTATGTGTATCTAAGTTTGCATGTTCACAATAACTTATCGACAGAAAATTCTGATTTTCATACGTGAAAAGAAGTTTACTCGAATTTTCTAAGCTAATTGGAACATGCATTAATATTTCTTTCAACCTAATTTCAAGTTAAAATGTATTGGACCCTTCAATTAAAAGCAGTGATCATTACTGTCATTGCTGAGCCATACGTTCATTAAAATATTTGTCAAATGTTTACAGAAAGGTCCGTTATTTAGGGGTGTCAATAGAGGGCCTAATTTGAGGATAATTAAATCTTCAGACTTTTGTAAAAAGTTTAAAACGCTCTAATGATCACATTTTTAGCCTTGGTAGTAGTGGAGAAATTTCGTTCTTTATAATGCATAATGTTTGATATAAAAATTTTCTGTTGGGTAATGGCTTAATTAAGATGTTCGAAAAGTTTATTTCATAATGGTATTAAAAGAAAATGCAAAAAAAAAAAAAACACTATTTTCTTTACTTTTCTTAAATATTTTCTTTTTTTAAATCACAATAAGTATTGCAATTAGTAAACTGCCTGGTGAAATAGAAAACAAATTCCGAACTACGTGAAATACTTAGTTGGTAAATTCATCCTGCATTTCGTTTTCCCCAATATTTTACAGTTAAATCCTTCAATCTTTGAATAAATGTTTCCAGAAATGCAAGCTGCATTTTGACGCATTCTTTTTTCTTCTAATAAATAAAAATATCTATCAATATGTTTTGCAACACTACATCAAGGGCGGATCCAGATATATTTCAAGGGAGGGGCGATTGATTTTCCTTACTTACTTTTTACTATGTATACTGGTTAACAAATGTCTTTCACAATGGATTTGGACTTCAATCCCGAAACATTTCTGGGGAGAGCCGCAAATCTTCTTCCCCAACTTCACTAAAACTCGTACAGAATTACAATTTTAGAGCTTCAATAGTGAAAAAATACCAGGTGAGGGCGACCGAAGGGAGAGGCAATCGCTCCCATCGCCCCTCCCTGTACCCGCCTCAGCATTGCATAACACGTAACGTCCCAAACAATTGGAAAGCATTTTATCAATCGCTATCAATGTCTTTTAAAATTATGTTTTCCTACTAAAGCAATTAAAATGTAATGTTAAGGATAAAATAAAATACGATGAGCGCAAAGATAAAGCGAAATACGTTTCCGTACTAATTTCAAAATGTAGCAATTAGAATATAATTATTCTTTCGAAATGGCATTATTATTCCATGTTACTTACACAAAATTATCAGTTATTTTGGCTGCACAAGTTAGCAGTAATCTCTGCAGCTGTTTCAATTATTTACTATAATAAGCAATTTCGGTTCGCTGATAACAAAAAAGGAATCTGAATTTTACCTTTTCGAGTGTAATTAGGTACTAAGGAATGCTTTCGGCTAAATAAAACGCTTTGTTTACTCGAATGACTTGCCTAATATGATCACTGCTGCTGGTTACAAATTTTAATAGCAGTTTCCCCCATCATCGAAATATTGAAATCGAAAACTAAATGCCGCTGAAGATAATAACAACTCCTTCCCTGGCTTCCGATGGAGGATCTCAATTGATGAACACAGATAACGAAAGATGAAACATCATCTTTCCAAATGGAGTAAAGCTAAGTGAATTTAAAAGGGAAAGGCACGGGAAAAGACAAATGACGTTTGTATGGTATCCATGGTGATTTAGGGCCGGAAATCATTTTTTAATCAGAAAGTTCCCTTTTTGCCCACTCCCTCAGGTTGGGTTTCCAAAAATGAGATTAAAATGGTTTTCGTATTTTGAAGGAATATTTTTTATCTCTTCTCTTATGTCTTTGGAAAGATGCATTTTTAAAATTATATCGGAAGCCTAAGTGCTCCAGCGTTTTCTGGGCTTTTAGATCGTCGATTATAATTTGGAACAAAAAAAGTATAGCATTTTTTTCCCCTGGGGAGTTTTGAAAGAGATTTATTATGATAGAACAACTCTTCTCTATTTTTTTTCTTCTTTTGATTGTTTCGTTTTCCCCCTTTTGTCATTTGTACACATTAAGAACAAGAAAGAATTAAAGGGGAAGGAAACGGATCAATAGATGAATGCTTCTTTACAGAAGTGAATTGCTTAAAATCGAGCAAACTTCTCTTTAGAAAACGATTCGAGAAGAGACTTCAATATTCAATGGCAAATCCATGATAAAATGTATTATTTTCTCTTTTTTTTTCTCAAGAAAAGTCCTTTAACAGAAGTACTTCTAAAAAGCGGAATTCGTTCAACAATTTAAATATCCTTCTTTTTGAAAACTTTATGCATTTGAATGAATACTTGAACTCGCATCGAAAATCAGATTTCTTAAATAGAATGCATAAACTCATAAATCGATTAGATTTAAGTCTTCAATTTCATTTCTACTAAAGCACATGAAAGTCTGATTGTATATAGTCAGTGGAACACGAGATACCGGTGCTAACTGGAATCTTACATCAATTATCTATGCAAAAGGGAAAATAGATACATCTATCGTTTTAAACATTCCATATATGGCCATTGTGAACAATTGGACATTTCCATTGCTCTGTCTCAACTCATGCCCATTCATTGCTCATGAATGCCCCATTGCCCATCCCTTTTCAAATATGGATTGTCGTTATATTCGTGTAGTGACCTTAATGGGGCTGACAAGTAGTGATTCATTTATAAAAATCTTGTGTACTTTGATATGAAGCATGGTTTGTTTTTTGAATTGGAGTATTTTTTAAATGAAAAATCTACAATGTCATTGTACTGAGAACGGTGTACAGTGAGAAAAAATCCCATGATAATTCAGTTGTATTTTCTTCTAGTTTCTAAATATCTATCAATACACTTTGTGCGAAATGTATTGAAGATTGACAGCATCTTAAATTTCTTCAGCAAATTGTATTTTGCTCTTGCTTCACATTTCACAAAAATCAGTCCCATACCATTGTACTACTCTTGTAGCTGTGCAAAGCAGATGAATGACTACTATACAAATAGCAGACGCCATGACACGGGATATCCATGTGTCAGCAACGAAGAATAACGCATAAGGCTGCTCAGCTTGGTGAAGTGAAATTGGCGAAATAAAAGCGGTTCGGATAGCGGAATGCAATCAAAAACAGATGGGTTTTCTGTCACACAAAACGAAGCGTATTCCCAAAACTAGTATGGTAGACCTAAGTAACATTTCAGGCATGCATCGTTATCTATCGACTCTTTGGTAAACTTTTTCCACCTCACTCCTTCTAGCGATCGTCACAAGTCTTTAATGCCCCCCTCCCACAGTACTGTTTTAGGACTCTCACTGGTCATGACTATTTTCAGGCCCATTTGCACAAAATCAACCTGGCCAGTTCACCCGATTGCATGCTTTGCAACACCTCTCCAATGACAGGGAAGCATCTTTTTAGCTGTCCCTCTCTTTTTGACATTCATTCTAATGACTACTTTCAGGCCCTCACACCTTCTAGGGCCACTTCGTTTTTATACTGGACTGCAAGACGTCTTACGTTTGAAAGAACAATGGCGGGCGTAATTAAAAAAAAAACACAAAAACCAGTACGACCGTACGACTACTTTAGGAGACTGACAGTGGTCTGGGGACATGGTGCATTGCACCGGGAAGGTCCCTCACTGGGCGTCAGATTGGAGATTTCTCTATATTGTGTGAACTTGACACACCATGCAGCATGATATGTACCATACCTTTAAAAAAACATAGAGAATCTTTTTTGCATTGTTGTTTGTTCATTTGTCTTCGCAATTGCCGCCAATAAGTTCCCTTTCTTTGCATTGCAGACGATAAGTTTTCTCCTCGTGTAGATGAATTCGAAACGGCTCTGTAAAATCAAAATGGAACAAATACAAATGGACGTGACAGAAAAAAAAATAAATTTGAAACAATTTATGAAAATATATGCTTTGAAACATTTCATGCTTGTAAATAAAATATAAACAGATAAATCAGGAATTTAAGATATTTTTGCAAAAAATATTTTATTCAGTACACGTTCAGGTTTTAGCAACCAATATTCAATTTCTTCGCTGATCTTTTTATTCCAGCGTCAGTCATTAGCAGTCGATTATCTTGCTTTACCAAAAAAAAAAAAAAAAGAACTATCCTATGTCTGCATTGAAATCTCAGAACTCTTAATAGTATAAATATCTTATAAAAAAAACAGAGTATTGATTTCTACCTCAACAAGGAAAGCCAGTTTAAATGCAAATCATGCGCATTTGGTTTTTTCTCCTCTCCCTTCAATTAAAAAAATACTGGCTAGAAGAAAACCTGATTGGCATTTATATCTAGAGTGAAAATGGATTTTAGTTTGGAATCGATTTGGTAACTCTTACCAGAGAAAGAATACGCACAAAAACAGCGAGGGAGAAAAAAAGAGAGGAGAGTGAGTTTCTCTCTTCGTATTTCCCTCTAATGAAATTTCACCCGGCGAAACAATAGAACGATAGAGATTAGAACATTTTTCCTTCGCCCAGAGAATTATCATCATTGGTTTTTATATCGCTAAATGACACATGTGGGCTGATGGCGAAAAAAAGGAAAAAGGTCGAAGTAGCTTTATTGGAAAACTGCTTGGATGAAACTGATCAGAAGAAATGGTTGGAAAAAAAATATCTTCGAAAAGTAATCATTCGAATTTATGTTTTTTTTTTCCATCAGTGGTTGTTTTACTTGAAGCGTTTACAGAATAAATCGGTGCATTTATTGCAATCGAAAACTAGTTTTTTTACCCTCCGGTGTGGCCAAATAAGAAGATTATGAAAATGGAAACTGTTTAAGTGTTGAAAATGCTTTGTTTGCATATTTATTATGTACACAAATTTCGAACAGTTATTGGAATTTCAAATGAAAATGTGCGCAAAAAACGGTAGGGAGTTTTTAAAAAAGAAAGTTATTACAATTTTTTTAAACGTTTTTCATTTTAACTTCAATTTGTTTTTGCTTAGCTGATTAATTAAATGGATCATTTCTAGCAAAAATTTTATGTATTGTCAGAGAATTTAAAATAAATAAAAAAACCAAAAAAAAAATATGCAGAAGATTCTATTTGAATTAACGTTAGCATAGTGTCAAAATTCGTAAATACAAAACTCTAACTATAAATATAGTAACCTAAAATTGCTGCCTCAGCATAATCAATGGATTACTCAAAAATTGAAAGATTAAAAAAAATAATACGATGATGGAGGTATTGAATAACAGGTCATTGTGTCCAGGTTACCTTTGATTAACCTGCGCCAAACGTCCGTGGATTTAGTGCAAAAATATTTCACTTCCGGATACCAGTCTGAAATTTTATGTGGGGCTTTAATTCACATAGGAGGACAAAAAAACGCCGGGAGACACTTGATCGGAGGTCAAGGTCATTCCGTGATGACGTCATCAAAATGGCCGCTTTTACAGGTAAATACGTTCGTTTAACTGCTTAAAACTCCATCATAGATTGAAATATTGCAAAACTCAAATATATCATCTGAAAGTTCTTTAAAAGAGCTATTTAGAAAGATTTAATTTTTCTTTCTGAGGTTAAGGTCTCACCTGTAATGACGTCATCAAAATGGCCGCTTTTACGGGTAAATACGTTTGTTTAACTCCCCCTAAAACTCCATCATAGATTCAAATATTGCAAAACTCAAATAAATCATCTGAAAGCTCTTTAAAAGAGCTATTTAAAAGATGTAATTTTTCTTTCTGAGGTCAAGGTCCCACCTGTAATGACGTCATCAAAATGGCCGCTTTTACAGGTAAATACGTTTGTTTAACTCCCCCTAAAACTTCATCATATATTTAAATATTTCAAAACTCAACTATATCATCTGAAAGCTCTTTAAAAGATCTATTTATAAAGATATAATTTTTCTTTCTGAGGTCAAGGGGTCACATGTGATGACGTCATCAAAATGGCCGCTTTTGCAGGTAAATACGTTCGTTTAACTGCTTAAAACTCCATCATAGATTCAAATGTTGCAAAACTCAAATACATCATCTGAAAGCTCTTTAAAAGAGCTATTTAGAAAGATTTAATTTTTCTTTTTAAGGTCAAGGGCCCACCTGTGATGACGTCATCGAAATGGCCGCTTTTACAGGTAAATACGTTTGTTTAACTCCCCCTAAAACTCCATCATAGATTCAAATATTGCAAAACTCAAATAAATCATCTGAAAGCTCTTTAAAAGAGCTATTTAAAAGATTTAATTTTTCTTTCTGAGGTCAAGGTCCCACCTGTAATGACGTCATCAAAATGGCCGCTTTTACAGGTAAATACGTTTGTTTAACTCCCCCTAAAACTTCATCATATATTTAAATATTTTAAAACTCAACTATATCATCTGAAAGCTCTTTAAAAGATCTATTTATAAAGATATAATTTTTCTTTCTGAGGTCAAGGGGTCACATGTGATGACGTCATCAAAATGGCCGCTTTTGCCGGTAAATACGTTCGTTTAACTGCTTAAAACTCTATCATAGATTCAAATATTGCAAAACTCAAATACATCATCTGAAAGCTCTTTAAAAGAGCTATTTAGAAAGATTTAATTTTCCTTTCTGAGGTCAAGGTCCCACCTGTAATGACGTCATCAAAATGGCCTCAAATGACGTCATCACAGGTGGGCCTTTGACCTTAGAAAGAAAAACTAAATCTTTCTAGATACCTCTTTTAAAGAGCTTTTAGATGATATATTTGATTTTTGCAATATTTGAATCTATGATGGAGTTTTAGGGGGAGTTAAACGAACGTATTTACCTGTAAAAGCGGCAATTTTGATGACGGCAGTACAGGTGGGACCTTGACCTCAGAAAGAAAAATTAAACCTTTCCAAATAGATCTTTTAAAGCGCTTTCAGATGATATAGTTGAGTTTTGAAATATTCAAATCTATGATGGAGTTTTAGGGGGAGTTAAACAAACGTATTTACCTGTAAAAGCGGCCATTTTGATGACGTCATTACAGGTGGGACCTTGACCTCAGAAAGAAAAATTAAATCTTTTTAAATAGCTCTTTCAAAGAGCTTTCAGATGATATTTTTGAGTTTTGCAATATTTCAATCTATGATCGAGTTTTAAGCAATTAAACGAACGTATTTACCTGTAAAAGCGGCCATCTTGATGACGTCATCACGGGAGTTCATGGCCCCTGATCAAGTGTCTCCCGGCGGTTTTTTGTTCTTATATATGTACATAAGCTCTGTACCAAATTTCACACTGGTATCCGGAAGTGAAATATTTCGGCTGTTTTTTTCGCTAACTCCACAGACTATATACTACTGTTCTTTACTAGAATGGCTTCATCTTGCATGTTGAATGCACTGGTAGTTTACGAAGAAATGGACACAGGGGGTCCTGAAATAGACTGAAGGGAGCCAAAGTTTATATCAGGAAAATAGTCGAGGAGAAAGAAACAATTCTTGGAGAAAATCCGTGTTGCAGGTTGCAGAGCATTTCTTAAATTTAGTTCAACAATTTCCTAATAGATGGCGGTTCAAATATTAAGCATGTGAACCAAAGAAAAATAAATGAAAATTGCATCAAACCTTTTTGAAGTTCTTAGGAACGAATTACCTTGTTATATTTTCAACTGTCTGCTCAATCATGTGACCGGGAACCGAAACTACAGGCATTTTCTGCAACGATTCCAATGGAATGACGACGCATTCTTCACTGATTATTTCTTCAAGTTTCGGAAGTGCTCTGAAATGTTGCTGATATACTGCATTCTCGGAAAGTATTTGATTTAAAACTAGATTTTATCAGTAAAAATATTTATTACCTCTCACACATATTACACCCTGAAGTTGTTGCATTATTTGCGCATTGACCTAAAACTAAAGCGTAAAATAGGATAAATTTGATTGTACGATAAATCAGATCGAAGCGACAGCAGTTTTCTTTGCTAATTAAAGTAAGAAATCAATTTTTGAAAAATACTCTCATACTAATACTAGTAACTGTAAGCTACTTAAGGGGTGTTATGCTGATAGAATTCGGAGTAAATAATATTTATAAAGGGGTATAATTCTAGCTCATTATAGTGAAAGATAGAGGATCATAACAATAAGAAATATCTGACTAAATATAAAAGTTCTACTAATTCTTATAAAAATGAAAGATGTCGCATACCTAATGTACTATAAACTACTTTTTATGACTGTATATGATACTATAATTATTCACGTACTTATAAACGTATATTCTAACGTGCTTAAGGAGTCATAATTCAAGAAAAAAACAACGATTTAACATATGTAATAGCAAAAACGTGGGATATTTTACAGACAAGAACAATTATGGCGTAAACACGTAATAAAAGTAATATGAAACGAGACATTAAGGGGAGAATCTGATACCTAAACTATAAAATGAGCGATTTAAATTTTAGGAGTATGCATATTTGAAAGGTTAATGTTGAAAAATAAAACCCTATGTTACGTAAAAGTAGTTAAAATTAGTTATACTTAAAAAAATAATTTTTAAAAATTATTTAAGACTGGTAGGAGGTACGTTGTAAAAGACAGAAAAATATGTTAGCAGAACACAATTAGTACAGAATATTTAGAAGTATCTAACCACCATTTACATAGAATGATATGCTTCTATAAACTTTATTAGCAAATGTTTGCTATTAATCTTTTGATTAAATATTTGCACTATCGATATCTTTTGACTTTTAACTTACTTCTAGGAAAATATCTTTTTCTGTGTAAGACATTTTCAAATAAAATAAACAACTCCTCTAATAAGATAGTACCTGGCGACCGAGCACCGCTCGGTTAAAAAAAAAAGAGGGTTGTAAAATGGTGTTTTTTTTCTAAAGTTCGAAGTACTTATTTAGATAAACTTGAAAAACATTTTTACGCCCATAGTTGTAATTTCGCATTTAAAACAGATGTAATAAAAAAAAAAAAAAAAAAAAACGCACAACCTTATTTGAACGAGAAATTATCATCTCAACCTTATTTAAACGATGCGCACGGTGGGGGTGTTGGGCAAGGGTTTGCTCGGCCCTTGGTCTGGTTCAAAAAGAACATAGCGCTCTTTAGGACCCCATCTCAGTCAAACCAAGAGTTGTGGTATGTAGAGAGGGACCCTGGAGTGTGAAGTG
>JAXGGA010008580.1:0-56018 GCA_038373865.1 Uloborus plumipes | reverse complement strand
GTAGAGCAAACATTGTCTGTGAATTTTCTTTTTTTACTAGCCATTATACTCTTTTTTAATTCATAAACATAAAAAATATTTTAAAGGAATACTTTCCCATTAATGAACGAACTCCAAAAAACGATGGCGCGAGGCAGAAACGTTGTGAGTAATGCAAAAAGGTACTAACTACGTGGTCCAATGTCCACTCGTATTTCCGGTCAAAAAACGATCTCCCCCCCCCCCCCACACGCAACTTCTTTCCTAGAAAATTGTCTGTCAAGCACGGGGTTCTTTGTTGGAGGAAATAGGAGCCTGCTCTCCCCCCAGCATGCATGGGGAGAAATGGAAACCTGTTTCCACCTCCCCACAGCAACTCCAGACAAACTCCTTCCCCAGTTTTTCCCCTTTGTTTGATGAAGGGCAATTCTAAAGCAATACATCGTCTTCTCCCATTTCTTTCGGGAGCCTTATTGTACTGATGCATCTCTGGACTGGTGTGGATTTCTTTTCTTGGAATCTAAAATAAAAATAGCAAAAAAAAAGAAGGTGGCGACTGTTGAAATTTTTTGGGATCGCCACTTTTGAAAACTAGGTCGCCACGTGGCGAGTGGCGACCGTAAATCTTGACCTTTACCGGATACTTAGCCGGATATCCTGCAAAAATCTTTCGGATATCCGTATCCGGGGTGGTCAGCCGGATCGGATATCCGGAAGCACCGGATACTTAAAATATCAGCCGGATACCGGATAGTTACCGGATATCCGGTCCATCCCTACTTTTTAGTGTGTTAAAGCTTGAACAGGAAGAGGTGGCATGTGACCTTAAAGCGGTAATGTACCGCTTCGTTTTATAATAGGTAGCATCAGAGAGATCAAGCTGGCAGTAAAAATTTAAATGGCCCAAAAATTAATTTCCTTGCTTATCCAACCTATTTTCAAATGAAGCTGTCCATTTCCACTTCAAGGTCACTCGCCATCTATCCGTGCTCAAGCTTTTCCATGTCATCTCTTTTAATTTTTTTTGAATCGTATGCATTTGTAACATTAAATGCCCTGAAAAATTTTTTGAAATTATTTTGTTTTGAAATTTTTAACAGTATCTATTTCAAAAGTCACTAAAGTGTTTTTTTTTAAATCAAAAAAATGTGATTCAAATAAAACAATCTGATTTTTACATGTTCCATAGCTAATATTCTCTTTTTGTGCACTTAAATGTAGAGGCTGATGCCGATATTGTTCATGAAAAGGCAAGAGAAATTCCAACACTATTATGGCTAGCTCCGGCATTAGGTATAGATGTGCCTCTGATGATGGACCTCATTGCTCTTCTTGGGATCATTGTAGCATTTGGTAGCATGGTATGGGGTCGTATGAGAGATATGACAAATTTTACGCTGCTATGGATGCTCTATTTTTCTCTTTTTCAGGTTAGTATTTTCGTAAAATGCTGTATGGTTAATACTTTCAGATTGTATTTAGGGTTAATAATTCTGTTTAAAGTAATTGAAGTAGATCAGTGATGCCCAAACCTTTTTTAAGGCAAGGGCCTCATACCAATATGAATCTCGCAGGAGAAAACACATATAAAAGTAAAATTGCGTTTAAATACTTTTAGACAACTAGAGAATACCCAGAAAAGGATAAAGTAATATGAACCAGGCATAATTGTTATTGCTAACATTAATAAATTCTTATTTTATTGATATGAATTCCCTATATTCTTTTTAGAATCTAATTTCTGACTAGTTGGCTTCAACTTTACAAAAACCATCCCGATACCAAATATATATTGTAAAAGTAGTACCAAAAGTAACTTACCATTTAAAGTACATAAGCTTTTACAACCAATGCATATTTAGACATGAATAATGTAGGAAACATTTATTTGAGGTCTATATACCATCAGCCCCATTTAATCGGGTAACGAATAAATGAATACCCCACTAATTCGAATAAAACATCCCAGAAACAAATATTTCCCCAACCATAAAAATAATGTTGAAGATCCCCACTTAATAAACTAATATTTTTTGGAACCAACAGTATTTGTTAAAGCGGGGCCGATAGTTTTATAATAATGATGTAAAAAAAGAAGCCAACAGATTTGAGGATACATTTACAATGAAAGACTTTAGTCTGTGCTGACTGAAACTATCAGGAAAATATCCAATATCAATATCTTAAAAAATGTTTTCTTGCACCCTGTTATTAACTACTTTTAATTTTTCTTTGCAGGTGGGGCAAACATTCCTGTGGTTTCAGTGGTATGTAAAATATTTTAAATTTTTTGTTTATCAGAAGTTACTTTATGTTATCAAAAACTTTTTTTTTTCAACAAAATTATTTCTTAAATTTATTTTATTTATTTTTTTTAAATCTTAATTTCCTAAAATTACTGTTTTTAAAGTACCCTAGTTCTCCTCAAATTTTCATTGTGTGTCTTCAAAATTTTAAAATAAAACCTTTGGTCTCAGTTTGATTTGACTTCAGGTTTCTTTAGATTGTTTTTTTATAGCATTGATACTAAAGTATGTAGATCATTTAATAAAATGAATTTCTTTACATATAGTTTGGTATGAATTGGTTTAAGATAATAATGTCATCCGAAAATCATGCAGCCAATAAGAAAATATTTTATGAAAAAAATATTAATTTTCATTACAAAATTGTTAGCTGGGTAATAACTACAGGACTCAACATTTTTTTCGTTTTCCATTTTCTAAACTAATATTTTCAGTAACCTTTATGCTATTGTATGACTGTGAGTTTTGAGTGGATTAAATTCTTGTTTTCTGACTTTAACACAGCCATTTAAAACTGCTTTGAAAACGGTGACATTGATATTGCACGGCTAGTCCATTTGATGCTGGCCTAATAAAGGACGCCCACTTCTTTCTTGGTATCCAACATTTCCAGTTTCCTGAAAGGAAGATGCGAATTAATAGTTTAAAAAAGCTTTATTAATGAAGCTTCAACAATGGCTTCAAATGAGTGTGTTTCAAAATATTGCTTAATAATGACAGTATTTTTTGTCCTGGCAAAAAGCAATCTTGTCTAGACCACAAATTAAAAACTACTGAAAGTCAATGTGCTTGGAAAATAAAAATAATAGTGATTGTATCAGCCGAATAATTTGTATTTAAAACTAAGAGTGTTTTAGAAGCAGAATATTTTGTTATGGGCTGCTTGGTTTTTGGATCACCCTATATTTATGATTTGTTTATGTGTTTTCTGTTTTCAATTTTTACATAATGGGTCCATTTACAATGGAAATTCAATGAGTTGTCTTAATGCAAGTAGTAGGCATGGGGTGGATTACCTTCTGTCTTAAGACAGTTTTCCGTCTTGACCAAATCGATGAGACTGACGGGTCAGGAAAAAAAATCAATCTTATTCATTCAGTTTTTACTTCCAAAGAAAAAAATAAACAAAGTGTCAAGTTGGATTTCTAAAAGTGCACTTTAATTGCTATTCCGTTCCAAAATCATATTGGTATTGGGGACCTTCTTTTCCTTCATCTGAATTCCTGGACCGCAATTCGTTCGTTGCCGTGAGTTCTTAGACCTCTTGTATTTAGAAATAAAATTTCGAAAGATACCCTCCCCTCTCCCAATTTCCACTTGAGTACTACACTGAAATAAAACGATAACCTTACTGCTAAAAATAAAATTAAGTATCCTCCTTCCCCCTTCCTGTTTTGAAACAATTAAATTGACAATCTATATTTATTAGATTTATTTCTATGACCATGCATGTTGGGGACGAATAGGGCTGAAATATTTTCAGTCTTGACAGCATAACATAATTTGCACTCATGGTAGTCGGGAACTCTTGATTATATGCATATATTTTTGAACTTGAAGCATTAACACCTTTTTTAGATGGTATTAAGTTGTACTAACCAGCCTTTAACCTTGTAAAGAACTAAACTCGGTGGTGCGACAATCCATGAAGGCCAATGCCTGATCAGCCCACATAAGTTTTCTTGATCAAAGGCTTTAGGGTGTAAGGCAGCTTTTCTAGTTATGTAGTCAGCCAAACATGGAACCCCCAGGGTGTAGTTCCTAAACATGTTTGATACTCATTTTATTGAGAAGAGATGAAAGGCTAAGTTTCCCATGCCCAACCCAAGACTCAAACTGGTGTAGAAACGCAAAGTATTACTACTGAGTCACAGAGCTTAGATACCATTTGAAGGGCAGGTCAAAATTTCCCTCCTCAATGATCCCCCCCCCCCTTACTATAAAGAATTTTCTATGAGACGGCTTTTTTGGTCATTGTAAATGGGCTCATCGATTTTGTCTTTTCTATAAAAATAATTTGGCATTTATGTTACCATTCATGTTTTCAGGGATGTATTATTATTAGAGTGTGGATTTATAGCCATAATAGTTGCTCCTCTTGGATTTTTACAAAACTCCATCAAAAGTGGATTTTTATCATCCTTACCGCATCGTCCTCATGATATAATTTCCATGTGGCTTGTGAAGTGGTTGCTGTTTCGATTCATGTTTTCTTCTGGTGTTGTGAAACTCACAAACATGTGCCCTACTTGGTGGGGATTGACAGGTACTGAATATGTTTTGCTCTGTTTTCTAATTAAAAGGAAATTGTAATGAATACTAATTATTTTAAATACTTTATTGTCCTGTTATATAATTGATTTTTCTTTCTTTTGAGATAGCAATATTTTCTTGAATGTTACTCTGTAGCACCTTGATGTAGGTCACTGACCTTCGAAAATATTCCTTTATGCAGTAGATTTTGGCCATCGGCGAATTCGGAGACAGCATTACAATATTGCAACGTTTTTCTTTTCTTTTTTGTAAATACAGGGTGTCCGCGCATATGGAAAGTCAGGGAAAGTCATGGATTTCAAATATGATCGAAATTGGTCATGGAAAGTCATGGATTTCAGCGAAAAATGTCCAAAAGTCATAGAAACTGACTGTTTATCATGGATTTTAGCGCTCCGGACCGATTGAAATTTTTCCCGTGATCTCGGAAGAACGAAAACACTTCCGCCGTCATTCTACTTCGTTATTGGGTGCAATCTGATTTGTCAATTACAATTTCCAACAAGTTGCATTGTGTTGACCAATCAGATGAATTCTCAACGTTAAAACCGTGAGCGGCGAATTTTGTGTAACTGCGCATGTGCGCAAACTCCGTCATCTGATAAAATCTGACCTTGAACGACAAAAAGATAGACTCGATGGTTTTTTTGATGGTTTTTTCCCCGGCATAGGCAGATTTGCCTTTTACATTTGGTCTCCTCCCCCCCCCCTACCCGCTTCATTTGATTCCTTTTTCTTTTAAAACTCGTTTGAATCTTTTTCTTTCGAGGAGTTTTATGCAAAAGAAAAACAAATTAAAAAACGATGTTGAATTTTAAAGAATCGTGTAGGTAGGGGGGGGGGGGCAGGAACTCAACGAGTTCCGTTTTGAAGTCAGATTTCGCCTCACTCATATCAGGATCTAAACTTACAGTAAAATTTATGGACAGACAATTCATTGCTACATGAAAGTACGTTTGAGGACAAGTACGGTGGGGAGGAGGGTGTCGGTAGGAAAAGATCGTTTTTTGACCTCAAAAGCGAACGGACTTCTGTTACTGTGAAACGCAGTCGCCTTGTTTGGTCATTTGCTTTGCAAGATAGAATATTAAGTGCATAATTTTCTAAAAACAAAGCAAGAGTTCGTTTTTTTTTAGTCATGGAAAATAGTTCGCAAAAGTCAGGGAAAGTCATTCAATTGAAAAGTCCAGGTTGAGCGGATACCCTGTAAATATTTAATTTTGTTTTTTATTTATTAACACGTTTTTGAGGTGTCTAATGTTTCTCCTTATTAAATACTGCCATGTGCAAGCTCGTGTTTTATCATCCAGTGAAATTCTGAGTTTCATTAAGAAAATTAAAAATTCCCACCTCAAAAAATTTGTTTGGGTTCCTAGTCTAATGGCGTTATTAGTGATAGTTAATGTGTCAAAAACCATTTCTAAATCAAGCGGACTTATGTATTGTGTTTTTATCTCTTTAGTCAAGTAAGAATAATTTATGAACTAAAAATGTGATTGAAGGATAGTTACGATAAACTTAATGAAAAATAGTTGCTGTTATTTACGCAACTTTATTTTTGTTTGAAGAAATGCGTTTTTGCATTGCTGTTTTTCTGTTAGTCTTTTGTAAAATTGTACTCTTAAAAGTTAGACAAAATTGCTAATTAGAACACTGTTCCTATTAAAAAGCTGATTTATGGTTGAAATTAATGACAAAACAGTATGTTTAAAATAATAAAATAATATGCAACTTTAGCTAATAAAGAGAATATTATTCTGATGCTAGGAAATTGATGTTAGAATATTGAAAAATGACTTTGTTTTGTTGTTGACAGAACTTATTATCACTGTATTGATATTATTAAAACTATAACCTTTTCCTTTTAGTATTGAGGATCCTTAGTCATTATTCTTTGTATTTTAAACTTTTTTAGCTCTGAATTATCATTTTGAAAGCCAGTGCATTCCTACTCCTCTGGCTTGGTATGCTCATCATCTACCCACCTGGCTTTTGAAGTTGGGAGTCGTTGCAACTTATGTTACTGAAATTCCTCTACCATTCCTGTTTTTTTCACCTATTCGTTCTTTAAGGTTATTCAGCTTTTATGCTCAGGTGAGTAAATTTCCTAACTTCTAACTTTCTTGATGATATTGTACACAACAAATAACACTTGTTTAAAATATTTGAAACATTCAAGAAATATGAGAATAAAGATAGTTCAAAACTATCCAGAAAAATTCTGAAAATTTATAAATCTCTTAAGTGTAAATGATTCTTGTTACTTCCTCAAATGGTTGAATCTTGTATATTGTACCGTAGCTACCAAATCTCCCGATTTGTTTGAAAGACTCCCGAACACCTTAATAAAGTAAATATCTCCTAAATTTTTTTCTACGCAAGGAAATTCCTTAGAAAGAGAATTATTAGTGATTAGAATTTCTGGAAAATTCCCCATAAAAAACAATTGCTATCACAAAAGCAGAACCATTTTGTACATTAGTATGAAGAAGTATACATTCTATCATTTTTTAAACATGCAGCTCCATTATAGAACAAACAGTAGCAAACTTATTTCCTCTTTTTTTTTTCCATTAATGTCTTGATTGGAATCCCATTTAAACATTCTCTT
This sequence comes from Uloborus plumipes, assembly GCA_038373865.1. Lineage (NCBI taxonomy): Eukaryota > Metazoa > Arthropoda > Arachnida > Araneae > Uloboridae > Uloborus > Uloborus plumipes. Next base: position 48,848 of record JAXGGA010008580.1, on the reverse strand, counting down.
CATTTTTAAATTTCCATATCCTTGTAAATAACGGGTGAAAAGCAATCTTAAGAAACGATGCAGAGAAAAAAAAAACCAAGTCTACGACCATGCTGCAGTAAAGTATAGTTCTTCTCCTAAGATTCATTAAAATTTATTTCCTTATTCTAATAGAAGTACAAAGCAATTTACTTGAATGTTTTTTACAGCTTTTATTATTCCAGAAATACTTTGTTAATACATCATGCTCAATCTCTAAAGCTTATTTCTTTTTTAGATATTTTTCCAAGTTCTGATCATATTAACTGGAAACTTCAACTTTTTCAACTTATTAACTATTGTAATGTGTCTCTCCTTGGTTGACGACGACTTTATGTTAAGTTTAGTTGGGCGACCCACTCCAGGTTTGTATCAAAACATTCGTCTTTTTTTACATGATTTGTATTTCATAAAAATATTGAATTAAGAATTGTTTTTATTTGAAAAACTAGCTTTAATACACAACTTCCGATTTTGAAAGTGCAAAGAACAATTTTGAGTGTTAAAAGCATAGTGCCTGCATGTCAAAAAGTACCAAAAGAGTTAAGGAACCCTATTTTGCCCTAAAAGTCAAACTATAAATAGCTTTTCAAATCTTTTTAATCATCTTAATGATATTTTATGCACAAATTTTATTTGAAGTATGAAGTGGTATATTTGCCTTGTAGTTATGCGTTGAGCAATATACTGAGCAGTTAACAATGATTCTAACCAGGCTTGGAGTCAATTATGAGAAAATGTAATCGATTACGATTACGATTACAAACATAAAAAATTGGAGATTACAATTACGATTACGATTACAGTCGTCTGTGAAATCGCTATTACGATTACAGCAACGATTAGATTACGTTAAAAAATGTAATCGATTACGATTATCATGTGCCGATTACGATTTCGATTACGCGATTACAGGTTGGTGAGGAATGTACCAGGTGTGTAAGTATGAAACCGGAATTTTTCTACAGGAAAAACACGTTTATTGTAATGATATGATACAAAGTACCTTATTCAAAGTATTGTCCGTCGCTATCTATTCATTTTTGCCATCTTTCTGGCAATTTGTGGATTCCGCGCCGTAAGAACTGTTGATCTTTTGAGGCAAACCAGTCATCGAGCCATTTTCGTACAGCTTCGTAAGAAGTCAAGCGCTGCTCAGCAAGTACGTGTCCCATCGATGTAAACAAGTAATAATCGGATGGGGCAAGGTCCGGTGAGTAAGCCGCATGCAAAAGAATTTCCCAACGGAATGACTCTATCGTTTCCTGGACCCGTTTTGCTTTGTGTGCTGGTCATGTAGCAAAATCACCTTGTGTTGTCTTTGTTGGTATTTTGGTCGTTTTGCACTCAAAGCTCGATTCAAATTGGTCATTTGTTGTCGGTAGCGTTCAGTATTGACAGTTTCCCCAGGTCTTCGTCCAACCAGGCTTGCAGGTCAGCGTCTTCTAACTTTTTCGATGGTCTTCCACGTTCTTCGTTCCTCACGTCAAAATCGTCACTTCAGGGGCCCTACTCTGAAACTTCCTGGAACTTCCAGTGACGTCTATTACTCCCTCACGACAAACAAGAATAGCCGAAAAAGTAGTCGCTTGTCAAATTTTGTACTACTCTGAAAGCCCTAATGTGCCCAAGCGAGAATTTTCTCTCCTTCTACAGCGTATAGAGAACGAAAAAGGATTGACCAATCAAATAACAGTATATCTCACTCGCGTTATTACATCAACACTCGCGCGTGCATTTTGCTTTAACTTTCTGGTTCAGCTTAGGCTCCGAAATAGATGGCAAAAAGATTCAAGAGTGAAATATTAAAAGCATTCGGGCAGATTAAGATGTTATTTTTCAGGAATTTAAAAATATTAGAATTTTAAATCGCAATTAGTGCATCTGTTCACCACATACGAGCATACAAGCGTAACCAAGGTAAAGTGTCGAAATTCATTATACGAATTCATCTCAATGTATCAAATGCTTCGACTAAACATGAAAAAACTTATAAATACTTTAAAAAAATAATACTAATATTTAAAAATATTTGTTAAATTAAATCATTTAACTTCATGACTTTGTTTTCAGCGATATTTTGACTTAATCGTAATAATAGTTTAAATTCAGGTTTTAAGTAAAGGTCCCTTTTTTGCGTTACTCATTTTTGTTTTCGCAATAATAGTTGTATTTTCAGTCTTTAAATGCTAAGTAAAGAAAAATCACATGTCTGGACAGGGCAAAATTAAGGCATAGGTATATGGGGCACAGGCTCAGGGCACCAACGTTTGGGGGGGGGGGGCTCAAATCATCTAAAGTTTTAAAATGGAGAAATTTCATATCGCAATGACAAGATAAAAAATAAATTTAAAAATACTCTTTCGAAAACTTGAAATCCGAAATATTTTACTACTTCATTATATTGTTTTTATTTGGAGGGGGGGCAGCACATAAAGCTCGTGCTCAATGTTCTACAAAGTCATGCCCTGTGTCTAGGTATCACTTTTTCTAAACCTGTATTTTTAAATACATTTGTTGTTTGAGAGGGGTAAAAATTACTGCATGTGCTGCTCTTTTTACAATGATTTTGATAGACTCAATTTTGCTTTTCACAATATTTTGGCCTTTTTGCAATAAGATATATATATTCACTCTCTAAATATTAAGTACAAGTCCCTATTTTTGGGGCAATGCATAAGAGAAAAATGCAGATCCTAAATCACATGTCTGCGGATCTTTTTTCCAAAATGCATTTAAAACACTTTATGTTTGAGAATTGAAAGAAACAAATTCATGTTTTATGTTTTTACTATCATTTTAAGACTTGAAAAACGATGATTCAATTATTCTGTGAGGAAAAATTAAACTTAAATACGATACGATGAAAACGAAATGCCCCCCCCCCCCCCCTCCTCTGGTAGAAAATAGAATTTGAGTAAAGAGCTCATTTTATTAAAGGAAATGTATCCCTCCCCCTTGGGTTAGATCGACACCCTGATTAAGTAAATATATAAATTCAAGTTTTGGGCATACCTTAAAGTAATTTCAATTTGAAAAATTTTGGCCAATTTCTCAGTAAAATAAGATTATTATAGATAATCGGCAAAGTTGCAGAGTTCCAATTACTGCCAATAAATGGATGCCTCTCCCAAATTCAAACTCAAAATAAAGAAAAAATCTTTACTCTCAATGTAAAAACATACTAAACCACATTTTCAGAACTTATAAACATTATGGTACACTCCGCGTTGAGAAAAAATGGAATAAACAAACAGCTTCTCACTGCCGAGGAAGGTATCTCACGTCACGTTACCCTGTCGTAACCTTCTCGGCGAGATTCTAGATACCTTAAATTAGAAGTGGCTTTGAGATTAGCGATTATTCGTGTCTCACGAGATGTGACGTCACGGGGCACAAAAAACCCGTATTCTCGGTATCGACTATATTGACGATACAATGAGAGTAGGGCCCCTGAACCGTTTGAACCACTCTAAACACTGTGTCTTACCGAGAGCATGCTCACCATACGCCTCCACAAGCATTCGATGCGATTCGGCTGCGGTTTTCTACAGATGAAAACAGAAAACTAGTGATGTCCGCAAATCGTAATTTGTTGGCACAAAACTCGACATGTTTATCCCTAATAAACTAATGCTTCTGAATGAAACTCGTGTTATTGTGAATTGGAAATCTTTGCCGGGTGACCGCTGACGTGATGAGTCGGTAACTACATCGACATCTAGCGCCACTTATGGGAAATTCCGGTTTCATACTTACACACCTGGTATATATACACAGTCGACGCTCGATATAACGACCGTCTCTGTCCTACAGAAAACGGTCTTTATAACGAGTGGTCGCTGTAAGAGGTAGAATATAGAGTATATTGGCATACAGTTGGGGGTTTTCTCCCCGGTCGTTATATTGGGATGGTCTTTATAACGTGTGGTCGTTATAACGAGCGTCGACTGTATAGATTATTACGTAATATTTATTCACGACAACAGCGTTATAGATGAAAAATTATGATTTTTGATTATCTAATATAGAGATGAATGAAATGATCATTGCAACTAATATGTTCTCTTAACGTAAGGATTTATTGTTATTTTATTTAATTTAATTATTTATTTATTTTATTTTTTGAATTCTGACGTTGCTGCAGTAAAGGAGCAATAAATGAAATAAAAGCACATCCAAATTAATGTGAACCATTTGAAGTGCACTTAAATGTAGCACAACTTTTATCCATATGTCGTATATAGGTGATTAGATACAGGTACATGCACTAGTGGATTAATTTCTGGACATTTTTTAATTTTTTAAAGATTTCACCATTAAATATTGCATAATGAGTTATAAGATTTAGTTATTTTACTTAAATCATTTATTTATTACTTCTCTAATAAAGAAAATCAAACTACATTACATAAGCAGCTCTTGCCTTAAGCTTTTCAGCTGTAAAAAGAAGTTTCTTTAGGATTTGAAAAACAAATGATACATATTTTTTACATAACAACATTGATACTGATAAGTAAGTGGTTTAATACTATTAACTTCACTTTTACACTAAAAAAGCAATGCAATACCCATATTTTATAGCACTACTTTAATAAGAATCGATTTTTTTACTAAATGAAAATTTCATTACTGTTAAAAACACAATGACATAAACGCAAGAAGACGGTTCATTTCTAAAAAATTTGTCTGTAACAGAAAAAGAAAAATGTTTAGAACGAAGTGTTAATGCAGCTTCAAAAAATGAAGTTTCGGCATGAAGCAAACTTTTACCAACATCAAAAAACATACATATGGACGATTCTCTGTGAACTCGTAATTAGTTGTTTGGACCGATTATTTAAAAAATAATAAAGTGTAATAAAGTAATTATCGCTCTTAATACAAGTAAAGCATTAATACTTTGTGGTACAATTGTATTTGGAGCGATAACAATTTAATTTTTTTCTATAAATTATCTAAGCACCAAAAACACAGTCCCCTGGCAGTCCCAATCCTATAGTTGAACACTTAAATCCGGTATTTCAAAAAACCTATTACGGCTACATAAATTTGGCAATTAATATCTAAAATTAGAATAATGCAATTATATCTTTTTTATGAAATAAGGTCTAATTATGTATTTAATTACTTTAATATAGTATACCAAAACCTGTCCGGAGCTTTTTCAAACAGTCCCCTGCCACAAATTCAAAGCTGCAACAGAAAAAAACCGTTAATCTTGAAAATGTTTTTTGGCATGAAGTTTAAAGTAATCAGTGTGAATTTGCGGAAATAGCTGAGAACAGTGTTGAAACGCCACGTTGTTTAGTTTCAGAGCCACATTTGTCATGAAAGTATGCATCTGGGTCGTTGCGAAAAGTCCTCTGTGAAGTAATTTTATTAATGTTAATTAGTTTAATTATAAAACATATTAATTATTATGTCCACTATTTGTACCTAAATTTACAAGTAGCTTCATAACTAATTATGTTCGAATTATTTTGCAGATATTACGCATCAAAGTGCAAATAAACAGTTCCCTGCCTAGTTATAAACTAGGCAGGGGACTTACCCCCTATCATGATTTATCAGAAAAACACAAACTTCAATTGGCCCTCTTTCGAACCAAAGTTATAGATTCATTTTCTGAGCAATATTATAATAATTATACGACCATTTCAAAAACACATGCCCGGACAGATGCTATATGGAAAATGACGAGTTTGCAGAGAATCGCCTATATATTATATTTCTATGTATTATGCTCCAACTCCATTAATAGTTAAAGCGTATACAATCAAACAATTCTTGAAATAATATGATTAGAAAATGGGTAGCAAGTTTTGATTTGATTTCTTGACATCAAGTTTCCTTTTTTTTTTTTTTTCTTGCTTGTATGATCATTTTATAACAATATTTTATGTCAGATTTTTTAAGGTATACTGCTGTTATTGCTACTAAAAACATGAAACTAAAACAATAAACACAAATACAAAAGTATATTAAAATTATTCTAAGCATAAAAAGATAATAATATTTAAAAATAAATTATTGATTTCAATCATACACATAACCAAATGTTTTAAAAATCTAGAAACACACAACTTTTTCTTCTTTATATACTTCTTAATTAAAAATACTATCGGATTTAAAATACAAAGCATAAATTAAAGGTACCTGAATTGGAAAAAAAAAAGCACCGAAAGGTATATAACAGTGAACAGAATCGCAACCGTTATAACGATGGTTACAGAATCCCAACAATCCAGTCGAACTGAAAGCATGTGTTATCATTTTGACACCACTGTTCCATTCCGAGGTGGCCAGGGCCATAGTACTCTAGCCCTGGAGGCAACGACGACTTCGCTTGTTGCTGTCACTGACAGCTGATGAAAGGGAAAATTGATGACCCATCCTAAAAATCAAGGGGAGACGTTTTTGTGATAGGCGCCTGAAGGTTGAAAAACACATAGGGCTCAGTTTTATTACCCTCATTTACAAACAGCCTGTAACAATCACTGAACAGCTCTCAAGTTTTTCGGAAGCTTGTATTGAACTCTTATCTCTTCACAGCATTGTAGAAACGTAACTTAGAAGCTTTTTAACTTTCAGCAAGTCGGGATTACACGATTACAAGGTTAAATTACGATTATTCAAACTTAGATTACAATTACGATTACGCAAGAAATACTTGATTAAAATTACGATTACACGATTACGAGTGCTCCATTTTCAGATTATGATTTTGATTATGATTACAAAAAAATGTAATCGATTACGCAGATTACGATTACGTAATCGACGATTACTCCAAGCCTGATTCTAACTGTTCCTGTTATATCATGCTAAAAAAATTTATGGAAAAACTTAGAAATTTTGAAAAAACAAAAAAATTCTTCTATTTCCTTTTAGCTAGTAAATCAAGTGGAAGTACAGCATTGAAATGGACTAAAAGAATTATATGCTTTGCTGTAGAAACTATTGTAATCATTGCTATCTGTCTTGGTACTGTGAAATATTTCTCATTGAAAATTCTACCCGATTGGTCTGTAGATAGCAAAATAGGTATGTATGTTATTTATATGCTATAATATAGTTTAAATGTTCATAGGAGTATAACATTACAAATAAATAAATAAAAATGTGACGATTATTTCTGTTCATTTTTTGTGTTTTAGTTTTCAAGCAATGTTGTGATGCATCACAGCATTGTAAACAAACAAACAAAATGAACAAGATTTTTTTCATTTATTGGTTTAAGCACTTTTTATATTCGATTTTAAGTGTGAAATACAGGGAAATCCCTTTACAATAAAATTAAAGGACTGCAAATTTGATTCATTGTAACAATAATTTCCATTTAATGGAATTCAAGCAATGAATTGGCAAGTGTGTGAATTAGGACTGAAAATTTATTTAGCTGAAATTGTTGATACTTTTTTTGTGTGTTTATCTTTACTTCTTGTTTGCAAATTCGTTCTTCAATGTTTTTGGTAAAATTTGTATTAACCAAGTAAAATTAGGATGTTACAAACTAAAATTTTTGATGGGTTACTCTGACTATATGAAAATTCTGATTTTTACTGAATGATAAAATGGGACCATGTGCATCCCTGCACCTAGTTTGGGATATTAATCAGGATTTAAAAATGAAGTAACAACACTATACCGTCTATAAACTTGCTGAAACTATTATCAATTTTTATTAATAAGAACAAAGGTGGTTTTTATATCAGTTTTGTCTATTTTGTACACACCCCGCCATCCTTGATGTATCATGTAGGGCTGTAATAACATAAGTCTTACCGCTTGCCAGAAATTCCTACAGTAAACTTTACCAAGAAAGAAAAAGTCTTTGCACATTTACAAACTATTATATTAGTATTGACAATAATCTTAAAACCAAGGCCTTTAGGGTGCCCCACCCCCCTCACTGCACCACTGTCATAAGTTGAAAACCAATTTCAAAATTACTTTACCCTGCTTACTAATTATTTATTTTAAGAAGAGAGTTACATATTCCGCATGATTCTGTTTTAACTCTAAAGCTAGACTTAGTGTTGAAAATGAGGTCATTATATTAATATTTAGTTTTGTTCAATCAACATGCATATGTGTTTTTGAAAAATTTTACTACTGCAGATTTCCATTATTATAACTTAAAATATACGAGTGTTGTTTTTTTTTCAACCTCCGATAAGCTATAAACGGATTCAAATACAAAAAATATTTTATTATCAAAAGTAAGGTACAATGCTCTACAATTATCTACATAATCAGCTTGATGATTGAAGCATTTGTTATATCTGTGAACAAGCTTTATAATAGCCTCCTCGTATGATGTTGCCGCCAATCATTGGAAGTGAGTTGTGACGGTGTCTTTGTATTCCACGCCACTTTGGAATCACGATGCCTTTCCAGACCTCAAGCAGTCTCAAAGTCCCTGCTTCAGTTCTGGGAACAGATGAAAGTCACTTGGTGCTCTTTCGAACTTTTGGTGGGCGTTCAAAAATGTCCCATTGAAATTGCTGGCAGAACCATTGTGTTACACGAGCGCTATGATGATTTGCCATGCCAATTCCCATGGGTGCAAGACCTTCCGTCTCAGGACGGATTTCCGTCTTGACGAAATCACCGAGATTGATATCGGGACGGGAAAAAAAACCGATCTCATTCCTTCATTTTTTTTCCCAAGGACAGAAAAATAAATGAAACATAAAATCAGATTTCTCTAAGACACCATTAAACTTGGCAATGTTTACAGGTTTGGCATAAAGTTAACATTTGGGTTGTTTTTCACGCCTTTACCCGTCAGTCTCGATTTTTTACGTATTTCGAAATCAGATTGCATTCTTTTCTATCATTCTTTTGTACTTTTTCAATTAAATTTGAGCAAATTTCAAGAATCTGATCCTAAAAAAATAATTAAATAAAACCCTTACTCTAATATTATCGAAAAACTAATATATTTTGATTTTGGACCTCTTTTCAATCCCTGAGGATACGTTTCTGAGCCTCATTCCTTTCCGTAACGTTACCAGATATATCCTGCAATCGCTTTTTAAGACATCATTTTTGAAAAAATTTGGGCGAGTGCCTTCGAATCTCCTCTCTCATAACAGCACTAAAAAGTTTAAAACTATTTTTAAAACTGCAATTTTAAGGAGTGGGAAAGTCCCTGAACACTCCATTCCCCTGACGTTATCAAATATGTACTATAATTTTGTTAGTACAGCTGTGATCTAGAAAAACTTCCGAGGTTACTTCTTCAGAACCTTCCTTTCCTAACACTATTGGAGGTCGTCTAAAATTTCGGTTTGATACTTTATGTTCAAAAACTGCGCGGGAAGAGTACCTAACTATATATTCACCTAATCTTTAGATAAGCCACACCTCTTTCTGATATCACCAAAGATCGTCTAAAATGAGGTTTTTAGAACTCAAATTTCGAAAATCCCCCCCCCCCCCCATTTTTGCTTGAATATAATTAAAATCATGATCTTACTACGAAAAATAAAATGAGTACTAAACCCCCAGTTTTGACACAGTAAAATCAATAAGTATTTGTTTTTCTCCCTCTTGAGCACGCATGGGGGGGGGGGGGTCAAATATTTTCCGTCTTGGAAGCCTAGCCAAACTTGCACCCATGCCAATTCCCTCTGCTTGGGAGCATGGCAATATCCGTCACCCCTGCCTGGGGAGACCCTTGCTTGGGGTCTGGAAAGGCATGCTTCTAAAGTGGCATGGAACCCAAAGACACCGTCACAACTTGCTTCCAATCATTGGCGGCAACATCTTACGAGGAGGCTATTATAAAGCTTGTTCACAGATATGACAAATGATTCAATCATCAAGCTAATTATGTAAAGAATTGTAGAGCATTGTACTTTACTTTTGATAAAAAAATGTTTTGTATTTGAATCCGTTTATTTTTTATAGCCCATCAAAGGTTGAAAAAAAAAAAACCACATATTATAAATGTTTTTTTTTTTTTTTTTTTTTGCCGGAATTGTCGTTGTAATTTTTATAATGTCCTGGATATTATAAAAAATACAATGGATGATCCTTTAATAAAATTTAGTAAGTACTCTGAATATTATGTGAGCTTTGCACTCTTGGTTCATTTTAGTTTATCTCTTTATTTATGAAAAATGTTTTTATTTCTTTCTTTTAATTGTCCTTAGCATTTTCTGCTGCTGAATTTCGTAGCTTTTTAAAAGAAATAATTCCTATTTCTATATCTATTGGAGTAGTATCGCTTTGTATAAACATCATTATAGCTCTGTACAGGTAAGTGAAATTTTTTATTACTTCAATTATTTAGTTGGAAAAATGTTTAATATGTAGTTTGCTTGAATTAAGGCCATGTATTTTTTTTCTTTTTTTTCCTCATTAGATCATTCACAGAAGTTGGTGTCTTCAAAAAATTATTTGCTCTAACGGGAACAATTTTTGTGTCCTGTGCTGCTTTATGGCTTTTTATTGTTAGCTTGGTAAGTTCACATTTTTATCCATTAGTTTATTCTGTAAAAATGATTTTGGACTCTATTTACATGTGGTATAAAATTTGCCTTTCATTTTTGCGGTCTAGTTTATTAAGCTATTAAACATGTGAATAAAAATAATTATTTGCTTAGTAATAATTGCAATTGACCTTGATATTTACTACAAAGAATAATGAACAATTTGCCATAAACCAACCCAATTTAAAGAAACTATGGAAAACATTGAAGTATTGTTAATAAACTTTTAAATCATCTGTAATGAAAGGTAAAATCATGAAACAAAATTCAGCATATTAGAGATTACTGATAAATTGAGGTTAATTTTCATATTTATAGGGATACATTATCACAGTGAATGCTCAGCTGAAATTGTAATGATTATAATAATTGTAGATCAGTAAATATATGTTAAACTTGTTTTATTGAGCGTTCATTGGATTTTAAAATAATTGTCAAAATACAAAGTCATGAATCACTTAGGGCTCAATGATAGGTTTTGGTGCAGGAAATCAGGAAGTAGATGATAAACTGCATGTCCATTTAGCTCTGCCAATCCGTAAAGCCCATATAATAGCTGTGAAGAAGTGTAGGGTATATGCTCAGTATATTTTATTGTAAAAGAACAACTAACTGTATAAATAAATGCATACTATTATGATTCTGAAATGCAGGTGGTAGGATTCAATGCCAGGGGTATCATTTTTCTGAATCAGGGCAAAATCTTGAAACTGCTGCTCTTACCTATCTTCCATCAACCTTTTTATCAAGTTTCTAAAAAAAAAAAAAACAAATTGGGAGAATTGGCTGCCCCTTAAAAGTTGCTGCCTGTGAGAAAGGCATCCACTTTTGGTAAGTAACCACAAAGGTTGTTACTTACAAAAGTGGTAAGTAATACCCCAGCTTACTTACCAGTAGATCCACCCCTGCCCCAATCCCCCAAAAGAACAGCCTGTTTTTCCCCAAAACGAGTCACTGACTACTTATATATACATGTGTACTTTCTTCTCTCTCTCTTTCCCAATAAAAAAAGCCCATAAAATTCAAAAGTTTAGATTTCAGTTTGAGTGTAATGCAATATAATTTCATTTCAGGTGCCTCATGCTGCTCTTGATACCCAGTCTCGTGATAACTTGTGGCCTGTCATTTATCAGTGGCATAAGCGAATTGAAGAATTCCAGCTGTCAAATAATTATGGTCTATTTAGAAAGTGAGTTTCATGCATTGTAAGTACTGTAGAGCACCATAAATCCACCAGCATCTGAAGTTTGCTTCGATTTTTCCCGAAAATGGTTTTTCATGTGTTGTTGTTGTGATCATAAAAGTACTATATTTTTGGACCATAATCTAACAGTGACAAATTTCAACGCCTTAAACCAGGGGTGGCCAACCCGCGGCTTGCGTGCCACAATGTGGCACCACAGAGCAGTAGCAGTGGCACGCGAAGACTTTTTGAAAAAATTCCAAAATTGATTAAAAAATGTCGATCTCAAAAGTATTGATAAAAACTAAAACCCTTAAACTGACAAGTATTATGATATTATGACGATTAAGTGTTAGGAGGCTGGCTTACAAATTGTCTGAACTACAATATTGCAAAGTACTTAACACTAGCTTCGGACATAAAACAAAAGTTGTTTCGTTTGACACAAATGAAACTTTCGATGCTGCAGAATGGATTCTTGATTTGCAATAGTTTCACGGGTGATGAAATTTAAAAAAAAAATAACTCTGCAACTAAAACTAAAAAACCAGATTGGACGAAATTCGGTATGGTTGCACAACTTAAATTGTTCTTAAGTAAGATCCTTAAATTGTTTTTGTTAAATTGCTTGAAAATAATTTGAGAAAAAAACTTTAGAAGTATCATCGAAATTATTTATCACAAACTCCTTGCCAAAGAATGAGACTGTTTCTCTGCTGGTGACCCTGTAGAGTCCACTGTATCAACAAACTACGAATTAGAGCTCCGAATAATTTGTGAACTTTTCCCAGGAGAAAGAGGAGAGCATTGCAAGTTACTCCTGCATTGAAATGTGCAGTAGCTGCCCAAAGGAAAAATAGTCATAAGATTTTAGAATTTTAGGTAGTGTGTTTTTTAAAATGCCTGGAAGGAAAGCAATGAGAACTTACTTAGGAATAAAGAATAGTAAATGAATATAGCTATGTCATCTCTTATTATCCGGCGTTTAAGTAATTTAGATTTTAAATTGTACCAAGAACCAGTATAGGCCATCTACATGCTTTTATGATGAAACTTCAGTTTCTTTCTCTCTACTTTGGCGAAAAAGAATAAAGCATCAAATTTAATACTGAAAGTATCAACCCAAATTTAATAATTTTCCAATGATTTCTGGAGAAAATTCTATATCTATTTTAAGTATATATTCAATATTAGGTTTGATGATTTTTAGGATTTAAAAAAATGCTGATCTTTTCAAATTCTTTGGCTATTTCTCTGCAAGACACTACTTATTATCGTTTAGATTTCAATTACTCAGATTTAAGAGAAAAAAATGTTTCATTTGAGTAAGAATTACATAGTCAGCCAACCTAAAATCTGCAATAAACCACCAGCTCATTTATTCCAGTGGTCGGAAGTAGCGCGCTACAAGTAGCGAAACTACTGTAGTAGCTACATTTTTTAGTAGTTTGTAGTGTAGCGCACTACTTTTTAAAAAAGTAGAGTAGTGAGTAGCGCGATACAAAAAAATAGTAGTTTGTAGCGATTTCTGAAAACTACTTTTAAATTAAAAAAATAAATAAACAAATGAAAAAAACTTAAAAAAAAAGAGAACGAAGGAAAAAACAAGGTTTTTCTTGTGGTGAATATTCGTAAAAATTGTAAAAAAAATCTAAAAGGGACAAATTTTAGCAAAAAAAGGAACAAAAAGGAAAAGTAACAAATAAATTCAAAGACAATTCCTATTTTTATTCCATATTCGAATGAGGTAATTTTTTAATCTAAACCACTTTTCGAATTTTTTCGGTCGATCCTCAAACGGTGTATTCTTGTTATTTATTTATTTTTTTAAAAAGTAGCGAAGTAGCAACTACATTTCAAAAGTAGTGTAGCTCGCTACATTTAAAAAAAAGTAGTTGTAGCTGTAGTTAACTACATTTATAAGAAAGTAGTTGTAGTTGTAGTTCGCTACGAAAAATATGTAGTTTTTCCAACCACTGATTTATTCCATCCATGAACTGCAGTTTCGTGCTTGTTATGCACTCATCAGCATGGAATAGGAATTAAATGAGCTGGCGGCAAAAATCCTCTTACGGAGCAAAGAGAGCCAACAAAAACTGGTAACTAATGTGAAATTTGAACCAGTTTTTGTTGGCTCTCTTTGTTCTAAAAGAGGATTTTTGCCTCCAGCTCGTTTAATTCCCATTCCATGCTGATGATTATTAATAGTTTCATTATAAGTACAAAACTGCAGTCCATGGATGGAATAAACGAGCCGGTGGTCTATTGCATGTTTCTGCCTTAGCCTTGGCTTAGGGGCGGTTACTTACTGCTTTAAACCTTTTTAACTTTTTAAAAATTTTCAGTTTGTTGGAAAAATACAATGTGGCACACTGAACTTTTTCTCTCCACATAGTGGCACCTTCCCTAAAAAAGTTGGCCACCCCTGCCTTAAACCTCCAACGATGAAAGAGATCTTAAAATTTCCCACATTGGGAGTGCAAGAAAAAAACAATCTGAGTTTCTTTTTTCAATTTGTTTTTCACGAAACAAATTTACTTTCCATGCTTATTTTTTCTAGTTTAAAAATCCGCAGCTTGATTACTTGCCCGAACAATCTTTTAATTCATAGTCACATAGTCAGTGGATAGTACATTTTGCCTCTTCATCGTACATTTTTCCAAACACATTTGTGATAGACATTGTTGTGGACGTTAAACTGAAAAAACATGTTGACTCACTGTTGTGTTTTCCTAATAATGTGAACATGGAGGAAAAAGCATGAAAGCCCATCCCTGTATGAAATGTTGGGCTTTGGACCTGGTTATTGTTGTAATTTTTTGCTATTTGCTTAAAAATTGAAGGTTTAAAAAAGTTTTATTTGGTGGACCCTTGAAATTGCAGATTAAATGGAAAAACAATATGCTCTGCGTCTGTTGTGTTGTGAAATAATTTTTAAAGAATAAAATTTTTACCTTTATTAATGATGAGAAATAAAATTCGCATTACTGAGGTATTACTTGGTTGACTTAGTCTCAGTTTCATGCATCGAAATTGCTTGAGTAATTTCAGTTGTTATTCCTACTTCACATGGAATATTTATATTATCTATTAAGGGATCTATGAATTAATTAAGAGTTTTGAACAGCCTATATCACTAAATTAGCTACTAATACCCAACATGCAGTTCCAACTTTAAAAAAAAAAAAATCCTTTAACCTCTAACAATTGCTCTACCATGTTGTTTATTTTCCCAAAAGGAAAGATGTTTTTAGTGATATAGAGTACACACTAGAGGGGTCGCATATTTTCATTTTTCTCGAGGATCCCTGGATGCAATTATGTATGTAAGGTTTACCCCCTTCCCTGTTTCGCATGCCTTTCGGGCATGCACTGATTTGCCCATATGCTGATTGTTTGGGAAATTTCTATTTCGCCCTCATTGTTTTGCCTGTACCTTTTCTGTTTTCAGTAACAAATTATTTATATATGACAATAGTTGTCCAGTAAATGATAGTGTGCAATCTTATGTTTTCTATTCTAACTCACTCAAAAGTGCAGGTAAATGTAAAACGAGCAAAAATATGCAGTAAAATTTGACATTTTTGGATTGAATTCTGGAAAAAAAGAAATCCGTTAAATGGTCAAAATAGTAGTGTTTTTCAACTATTATTAAATACATCTGAAGATGTTCTCTTTTTGTTTTCCAAGGAAACATAGGTCTTCTCTGTTGTCATTTGTTTCATTTAAACTGCCTTGATATGTACTTCTTTGCTTAGTTCATCTCTTTCAAAAGGCAAAACATTGAAGAGCAAATTTAATGAAGAGTGAGTAATTAAAATGATTTCTTTTAATTAAGGATGACTGGTGTTGATGGTCGGCCAGAAATTGTGATAGAAGGTAGCTACACAGGAACTACTGGATGGAAAGAATACCACTTTTTGTATAAACCTGGAGCTGTGTCTGAAAGACCACCTGTCCTTAGTAAGTTATTGTCTTGTATGTTCTTCCTCATTCATTTAATGCAATTTGTTTTGATTTATCTATAATATTTACTCCACGTAATTCAACAGTTCCTCATCAGCCTCGACTAGACTGGCAGATGTGGTTTGCAGCCTTGGGAACTTACGAGCACAATCCATGGTTTGTCAGCTTTATTTATCGTTTGCTTGAAGGAGAA
Organism: Uloborus plumipes; assembly: GCA_038373865.1. Taxonomy (NCBI): domain Eukaryota; kingdom Metazoa; phylum Arthropoda; class Arachnida; order Araneae; family Uloboridae; genus Uloborus; species Uloborus plumipes. The sequence goes on along the minus strand of JAXGGA010008580.1, from coordinate 32,983 downwards.
AAAGATGGTAAGAATTTGTAATTTAATAAATATTTATTTCATTCAATAAAACAAGTATGAAAATATTTCATTTTAAATTTTGTTGATTGCAGTTTTAGAACTTTTGGATAAGAATCGTCTACCTTTTCCTGCCAACAAACCTCCTAAACATATCAGAGCAATACTTTACAAATACTCATACACAACTCCACATGGATCGGGAAAGTAAGTAGTTTTTCTATATAAGCCTTTTAAAACTAAACTTGTTTAGTCTGTTAAAATATTTTGAGGTCTAGAGACCCTTAGCAAAATAATTCTTAATTCCGCAGTACTATCATTTTTCTACCCCATCTGCTTGGAACAGAATAAATTGACTAAAATGTGCTGCTTTTCCAATTATTTTTAGCTTAAAAAGTGTACATAAAAAATATCCCAGTAACAAACTTAATAGTATAGCTGAATGTGTTGTAAAAGTCATAATTAAAAAGTAACTGCAAGAATTTTAGATAAGTGCAGGTGCAAATAATCTGTAATTTCTGCTAAACCTGCATTTTGCTTTACAGTGTGATTGTGTTTTACCATGTGTCAGAAACATCCTTGAATTTATAGCCAGTTGGAAACAATTGGGTGTATTTTCAAAGGGGTAAACAATGGGAATACACAGTGTCTAGAGGATGTTAACAATGTCTTGGCATCTTACTATCTTTTTGTTTTTGTAAGCAACCAAGTAACCATCCGGTAAAAGAAAGATGCTTCGGTTTCAGATGATTCTAAGAGTAAAATTACTTGTAAGCTGTCATAAAAAGCTAATTATAGCGCACATGCCGATATTTCCTTAACCTCCTGGCGGTTCCAGAATTACATGTTAAATGGACATGATAAGACGTCCAAAACTGTCAGGGGGTTAAATAGTATCCAATAATGCTCAACTTTATTCTAAAGCAGATTTGTGTTTTGGAAAAATTCCAAATTATTTGACTTGTGACTTCCGTTTGTCTGACTAACAAGAAGAAAAAACAGTAATAATTTGTCAAACTGCACAAGGAGAAACAGCTTCATCAGCCAAATTAGATAGTCAGCCAATGTGTCAAAAAACCAACTTACACATCATGTGTCAAAAGCAATGAGTACAACCTGACTGTTAGCATTCGGAAAGAACTGCTGGGACCATAATTCACTCTATTCAATTGAGCGTGTGAAATTGTCAGAACTGAATAAATAGCCATATATTTGAAATTATAATCTGTTATCATCCTGTGAAAATGTTTATTCAGTGGTGCAACACTGTAGGGAAACCTGAAAAAACTGGGAATTCAAAAGTTACCAAACAAAAATGGAAAATCCGGGGAATTTTGGAATTTTCTAATAAACCTTGAGTGCAAGGATTTTTTGTTTTTAAATTGAAGTTGCAAAAATCAATGACCAAACATATACATAATCAATAATTAATGAATTAATGTAAAAGTATAATGATTGAAGAATGGTAATTTTACCTTAACAGAGGATATATATATATATATATATATATATATATATATATATATATATAAAATAAAAATAGCGTAACAAAATACAAGATAAGCAACTATGAATATGAAGGAGGTAAAATTTAAGTAGTAGTTATTAGAAAGGTTGAATCCAGAACTCGTCAGCCATGGGGAATTCAACAATCAGCAAAATACCAAACTACAAACCAAGAAAGATGTTTAATTTCTAAACATATACTTATTACACAGCTGCAATTAGCAAAAGAACCAGATGCCAGACTGAGAATTAATTCTATGTCCGTGAAAAGTAGTTCCGTATCTAGATTCTATCGTTGTTGTCCCCAAAGCAAAATACTTAGTGATGTTCTGCAACGTAAAATCATTCAACCAAAATTGTTCTGCAAGTACTTCAAGCACTATAAGCATAGAAAGGTGACTTTTTTTAAAAAGTGATCCCAAAATCAAAACTGTGTCATACAGGTCCATGAAATTAATATTTGTTTAATTGTCCAGTACAGTCTTGAACTGCAAAGAAAAGCCTGAAACTAAGATTTCAGGCTCATATTCTTGACAGAAAAATGAAAAACCCTGTACTATGCCTGCATTCTTGGCAGCTAAAAGAACTGCCTCTGTTCCTCCAAACATCCTGGAGCTCTGAGTGCTTTGACACACCACATTAGAAACACTGTTTTCACTCAGAATAATAGCACATGGCCAATCAAGTGATGGCTACATAAAGATGGTGAATGTAAAATTTTTGCCTTATATAGCTAATTATTTACAGATCAGTCTTTGAAGAGGGTGATTAAGGGCATTAAAACAAGTGTAGCCAAAGATAATTTTATGCAGAAATCTAAGGTTTTCTGCAAATATCTTTTACTAAATATGCAATTTTTTAATTTGAAAGAAAATTTAAAGAAATCTGCAGATATTTGTGCTAAATTTCTGCAAACTCTACATCTTTAGTTTATAAAAACTTATTGCAGAAAATCTACCTTTTCCTACGCATTTAAAACAGAATTGTTTCTGTCAAGTTCAAGTATCTGTTTCTGCGACGTAAAAAAAAATAAAAAAACCCGTTTTGTCCCCCAAATTTAGCAGTATTCTGCTTTAGGGGTTGTTGCTAACTATAAGAACTATAGGCATCATTGTCTCACAAGTTATTAGAATCAAAAGAATTTGTACCACTAATACTGCTTTAAATTTTGAAATTTCACTACTTAAAAATTAATTGCTAGATAGAGCAATTTTCCAAGAAATCTTGTTAAAAACTTTTATTTAAGTAATGCCTTCAATAACTATTTTTGCTTCACTGGAAACTGTTCAAGCTTATGATACTACCCCAAGAAAACACTTAGGATTGCAGCTGGTTAAACCATTTGAACATTGTGTTACAGCAATCAGATCTGGACCCTGAACTGCTTTTTTCGGATGCAGAATTATTCTTATCTTTTTACGTTCCTCGACTGGAATTAATTTTTGGGACATGTTGCTCTTACTTTCAGGTGAGCTAATTTATAATTTGCATGCAACAGGACGTCCTGTAGAAAACTAATTTTAGCCGAGATCCAACTCCTGCCTTTTGTTATGAGTTTATGTTCTTGTTTATTGCTTACGTTCTAGCATTTGGTGCTTTTCCCATTGCAGCTCTAATATGTATGTTTAGAACTTGAAACACCTTCTTAGCTTATAGTTATATTTTTTTGGTCTCTTGATCATTCTTGAATTTTTATGGCTTACGAGTTCTTAATTCAACCTAATAACTACTACTTTTAATTTAACTCCTTCATATTTGTATTTGCTTATCTTGTATTCTGTCATCCAATTTTTGTTACATAATATTAGTTATGCTTATTAGTTATTTTTGCTAATTAAATAGTAAAATGTATATCATAAAAGCAAAATTATTTGTTTTTATTTGGCATTCATCTTTAATGTGATTGAATTAATATCCTTTGTAATGCTGCCTATTTGTACAGCAAAACACAGGGAAGTTCCCCCCCAGAATAGAGTAGCAACCCTATTATTTCAAAGGTTAAAAAAGTTAAAAGTTTTAATTTGTTTCAAGCAATAGTTGAGTTACGTATTTTGGGGTAGATAAGCCGCAGCTTATACCTGTTTAAAAGCTGAATTTTAACTCCTGCCACTTATATGCCATGGCATACCATGTAAAAGTTTTTTTTTTGTCTTTTTTTTTTTTTTTTTTTAAGTTCATGTTGTGTTCATAATTATTGCTTAAAAACAAAACAAATTAGAGTGAGATCCAAAACACCACAACTGCAACGCCCTTGAAAACATCTATTTTGAAAACAGTGATAGCATTTCTGCTTATTCAGATGTTATTTTATTCTCCTAGATCTGATAAGGAAGTGGAATAAATTAAGAAAAAAAAACATCAACCATAACCAACCTGTCTAATAAACGAATCCAAACGGAAAAACAAATAATAATTAAAAAAAAAAGGCCTGCAGTTGCGGCGAGGATGGAAAGTAGGCTTGCAGTAGAAACCAACCAGAGTAGAACAGGGTTACTATAAGTTGCAGTTATCGCCAAAATATTGCAACGTTTTATTTATCTATGATGTTGAAACACTTTTCAAATCAATGTTCCTATTCTTTGTCATTGTTTTTGAACGATGTCAATACCAGAAAACAGCGTAAGTGTAGGTTCTCGCAGATTGAATTTTTGACAAAGTTTTATGCTGCTTATACGCCAATGCGGCGTATCTGATGAAAGAATTTTTTTTTCTCCGTGCGGCGTATACGGTGGTGCAGCTTATCTACCCGAAAATACGGTATTATTATTCTCTTTTTTTTTTTTACCTTTTAAATTTTAATGGAACAAAACTGAGTTAAATCAATCATCTTCTGTTCTTCCAAAATTGATTTTACTATAGTGACTACCTTTCTCTAGGAGAAACTCTGATTGGTGGACCCGCCGTAAGGTGCGAGAATACTTCAACAGTGCTAATTTAGATGATAAACAAATCACTGAATTTTTGAGTGCTGCAGGAATTCCATTGGTAAGATTTAAAATATTACTTTTACATTATTTTCATACTACTTCTTGTTAGTTAATAGCTCATTTTCAATAACCAAATGTAGCATGAAAGTAGAGATTTGCTCTTCGTCAAAAATGTCACATGATTCATCAAGTACTTTAATAAAGCAAATCTGAACAGCCAAAGTTTTGGCTCATCTTGTGTTGCCTCTAGTTAACAATAATTTCTGGAAGAGTATCTTCACAATAATTGCCATGCCTGCTTTGCACATGCATTTATTACCGTCTGAGAGTTTAAAATTGGCTTCTAGTCCGTGGAGTTAGTGCAAACATATTTCACTTCCGGATACCAGTCTGAAATTTTATGTGGGGCTTAAATTCACATAGGAGGACAAAAAAACGCCGGGAGACACTTGATCAAAGGTCAAGGTCATTCCGTGATGACGTCATCAAAATGGCCGCTTTTACAGGTAAATACGTTCATTTAACTGCTTAAAACTCCATCATAGATTGAAACATTGCAAAACTCAAATATATCGTCTAAAAGCTCTTTAAAAGAGCTATTTAGAAAGATTTAATTTTTCTTTCTCAGGTCGAGTTCTCACCTGTAATGACGTCATCAAAATGGCCGCTTTTACAGGTAAATACGTTTGTTTAACTCCCCCTAAAACTCCATCATAGATTCAAATATTGCAAAACTCAAATATATCATCTGAAAGCTCTTTAAAAGAGCTATTTAAAAAGATTTAATTTTTCTTTCTAAGGTCAAGGGCCCACCTGTGATGACGTCATCAAAATGGCCGCTTTTACAGGTAACTACGTTTGTTTAACTCCCCCTAAAACTCCATCATAGATTCAAATATTGCAAAACTCAAATATATCATCTGAAAGCTCTTTAAAAGAGCTATTTAGAAAAAATTAATTTTTCTTTCTGAGGTCAAGGGCCCACCTGTAATGACGTCATCAAAATGGCCAATTTTACAGGTAAATACGTTTGTTTAACTCCCCCTAAAATTCCATCATATATTTAAATATTTCAAAACTCAACTATATCATCTGAAAGCGCTTTAAAAGATCTATATATAAAGATATAATTTTTCTTTCTGAGGTCAAGGGTTCACCTGTGATGACGTCATCAAAATGGCCGCTTTTGTATTAAACACGTTCGTTTAATTGCTTAAACTCCATCATAGATTAAAATATTGCAAAACTCAAAGGTATCATCTGAAAGCTCTTTAAAATAGCTATTTAGAAATATTTAATTTTTCTTTCTGAGGTCAAGGGCCCACCTGTAATGACGTCATCAAAATGGCCGCTTTTAAAGGTAAATACGTTTGTTTAACTCCCCCTAAAATTCCATCATATATTTAAATATTTCAAAACTCAACTATATCATCTGAAAGCGCTTTAAAAGATCTATTTATAAAGATATAATTTTTCTTTCTGAGGTCAAGGGTTCACCTGTGATGACGTCATCAAAATGGCCGCTTTTGCAGGTAAATACGTTCGTTTAACTGCTTAAAACTCCATCATAGATTCAAATATTGCAAAACTCAAATACATCATCTGAAAGCTCTTTAAAAGAGCTATTTAGAAAGACTTATTTTTTCTTTCTAAGGTCAAGGGCCCACCTGTGATGACGTCATCAAAATGGCCGCTTTTACAGGTAAATACGTTTGTTTGACTCCCCCTAAAACTCCATCATAGATTCAAATATTGCAAAACTCAAATATATCATCTGAAAGCTCTTTAAAAGAGCTATCTGGAAAAATTTAATTTTTCTTTCTAAGGTCAAGGGCCCACCTGTGATGACGTCATCAAAATGGCCGCTTTTACAGGTAAATACGTTTGTTTAACTCCCCTAAAACTCCATCATAGATTCAACTATTACAAAGCTCAAATATATCATCTGAAAGCTCTTTAAAAGAGCTATTTAGAAAGATTTAATTTTTCTTTCTAAGGTCACGGGCCCATCTGTGATGACGTCATCAAAATGGCCGCTTTTACAGGTAAATACGTTTGTTTAACTCCCCCTAAAATTCCATCATAGATTCAACTATTACAAAGCTCAAATATATCATCTGAAAGCTCTTTAAAAGAGCTATTTAGAAAGATTTAATTTTTCTTTCTAAGGTCAAGGGCCCATCTGTGATGACGTCATCAAAATGGCCGCTTTTACTGGTAAATACGTTTGTTTAACTCCCCCTAAAACTCCATCATAGATTCAAATGTTGCAAAACTCAAATATATCATCTGAAAGCTCTTTAAAAGAGCTATTTAGAAAAATTTAATTTTTCTTTCTGAGGTCAAGGTCCCACCTGTAATGACGTCATCAAAATGGCCTCAAATGACGTCATCACAGGTGGGCCCTTGACCTTAGAAATAAAAATTAAATCTTTCTAGATAGCTCTTTTAAAGAGCTTTTAGATGATATATTTGAGTTTTGCAATATTTGAATCTATGATGGAGTTTTAGGGGGAGTTAAACAAACGTATTTACCTGTAAAAGCGGCCATTTTGATGACGTCAGTACAGGTGGGACCTTGACCTCAGAAAGAAAAATTAAATCTTTCTAAATAGCTCTTTTAAAGAGCTTTCAGATGATATATTTGAGTTTTGCAATATTTGAATCTATGATGGAGTTTTAAGCAGTTAAACGAACGTATTTACTTGAAAAAGCGGCCATTTTGATGACGTCATCACAGGTGAGCCCTTGACCTCAGAAAGAAAAATTAAATCTTTCTAAATAGATCTTTTAAAGCGCTTTCAGATGATATAGTTGAGTTTTGAAATATTTAAATCTATGATGGAGTTTTAGGGCGAGTTAAACAAACGTATTTACCTTTAAAAGCGGCCATTTTGATGACGTCATTACAGGTGGGCCCTTGACCTCAGAAAGAAAAATTAAATATTTCTAAATAGCTATTTTAAAGAGCTTTCAGATGATACCTTTGAGTTTTGCAATATTTTAATCTATGATGGAGTTTAAGCAATTAAACAAACGTATTTACCTGTAAAAGCGGCCATCTTGATGACGTCATCACGGGAGTTCATGACCCCTGATCAAGTGTCTCCCGGCGGTTTTTTGTTCTTATATATGTACCTAAGCTCTGTACCAAATTTCACACTGGTATCCGGAAGTGAAATATTTAGGCTGTTTTTGTCGCTAACTCCACAGACTATTCTGCTGTATATTTAGTACACAACACACATGAAACATTTCTTATGTACATTTTTCTTGCTTGCTTGTAGAGTAAACAAGTAAATCTGTACCTCTCACTCTCTCCCTCTCTTTTTTTAAGAAGCTTGATCAGATATGACTCAAATTTGTCTTGACTAGCTTCAGAACCCACAGGAGAATTTTTGTAGAACTGTTGATTGTTTCATATTGTCTTTTTGTATTGTCCCCTCCCCCTTTCCAGAAATGTACAAAAACTAAACAGTGTTCGAGCTGAACTATGGTTACCTGGATCCCAGGTCCCATTAATGAAAAAAAAGTGGGTCCTTTGATTTAAAAAAAAAAAAAGGAGTCCCTGAATATTTGAAGGAAAAAAAACCATTATTATTAAAATAAAAAATGTCTTGAATGTGATGCATATTTGCTTACCTGGAAAAAATTTCCTCATTTAATGTACACTTTTGAAAGTTAAACAAGACAAATTGGTGAATACATAAAATATAAATTTCTAATTAATATTCCTATCTTTGGACTTGTTCAAATTTATGAAATAAATGTCTTCCTAGATGTAAGTACTGTCAAACACAGTGGTACAAGCAGCTATACACAAAGAGGCGAGTTTTTCTGGCAACAAGTAAACACAGCGATAAATCCATGATTTTATCTTTCTGCTAATTTTTAAGGTTTAAAATCAGCATTTGATTTTGGTGAAAAGGTTTTTAATCAATATTTTAGTATTTGCAATGAATGAATGAATAAATAATAAAATATTTTTGGAAAAAAAAATAGAACTGACTTCAGTTGAAAATTGCTCTAAAAAGTAAAAAATAATTTTTTTCTTTGAACACCATCGAAACTACTTTTAAACATAAGTTTTGAAGTCGGCGCAAAAACGATAGGTAAAATGATATGAAACTATATTTTGCCAACATGTTTTCAGAGAAACCATTGAAAATTAAAAGCAGAATATTTGTACCATTATACGAATGTGTGGTAATCAATGAAATGAATACATTAAAATTTATATTTATAGTTGAATTATAGTTGCATATGGTTCTATATATTGTTTTTGCGCCGACTTCAAAACTTATGTTTAAAAGAAGTTTCGATGGTGTTCAAAGAAAAATTATTTTTTACTTTTTAGAGCAATTTTCAACTGAAGTCGGTTCTATTTTTTTTTCCAAAAGTATTTTATTTCATTCTTTTTAGTGTAATTGCACTTAAAATAATCAAAATATAGTTAAAAAACTATGAAGCTGTTCAAAAAAATCCTTGCAGACCTGGACTCAATCTCATTCCATCAGGAACTTCAACCCGACGCGTTTAACCACTTGACCATCGGGTCGCTCATTGAAGTTAGGATTTACGATAGCACGTATTGTTTTAAATAACATGACATTTTTGTTTTTCGATCATAACTTTTTTTCTAGTGAACAAATATCGTCATATGACTACATGTTACCTAAGTTAACCATCTCCTATCGATTAAAAAAAATCGTCCAAATCGGTTCAGTAGATCAGATGTTATGTGCGAGGGGGAAGGGGTTAGAGTAAGACTTTTTAAATTAGCGCAAGTTTTTGCATTTCATGCAAAATAATTTTCAACTAAAGTGGACTCTTTAGCTTTTTTCAAACACCACAAATCAGAACCTTATTTTTTTAAATTTGTGTCCCTTTAATGGTTGTTCATAGCCCCCCCCCCCTCGCAGTGCAAAAAAACATTACACAGCAGATTTGCCTAATAACTCAACACTCATGGTGTTTGATACATTTTATCTGTTTGTAATGATGTTTTTGGTCACAACCAATATGAAAATCACAAAAAATAGTTACTTTAATTTTTAACATATACACTGCTCGACATTGAAAATGCAACACCAAGAAGGAGTGGTCAGAAATTCATGCAAATTTTACCGTAGACGCATGTCACTGAGTTATGCAAATGATATGAAATGCGCAGCTCTCCGACGCACGTGAAGTAAGATATAAGAGAATGAAGTTGAAAAGTGGGCTATGTTCATGTTGGTTTTTCTGCCAGACTAATTATCGGAGAAATTTGGTTTTTGTCTCGAAGGATACGTGTGATAGGAGGAAATGTCACGCCGTCCTCAACGAAGACACTAACAGCATATAGACGACTTTACAAGGGGTATGGTGATCGGACTGAGAAGGGGAGGTTGGTCCATACGTCAAATTGCAGCTAATACCCACATGGATGCAAGCACTGTGCATCGGCTGTGTCGGAGATGGTTGGAAAGAGGAAATGTAGCCACATTGAGGGGTGCAGGTGCAGCCAGAGTGACGTCAGACCGCTTGGATCGACGGATACACCGACAAGCTGTGGCGGACCCGCAAGTCACTTGTACATTGATTCTGCAGCACGTGCAAGGTACCCTGGATGTTCCTGTGTCGACCAGAACCATTTCCCGTCGACTGGTTGCACGTGGCCTGCAATCACGGCGCCCGCTAAGAAGACTGCCATTGACCTCACAGCACAGACTCCAACGTTTGGAATGGTGCCGGACCAGAGCGACGTGGATGGCAGAATGGCAAACCGTAGTGTTCTCAGATGAATCCCGCTTCTGTTTGTCCAGCGATAGTCATCGCATACCTGTGTGGCGTCGACGTGTAGAAAGATCGAATCTGCAGTAACTGTGGAACGCCCCACAGCGCGACAACGTGGCATAATGGTTTGGGGCGCTATTGCATACAATTCCGTATCACCTCTAGTTCGTATTTGGGGCACTATGATGGCCCAACGATATGTAGATAATGTACTGCGGCCGGTGGCAATCCCCTACCTTCAGGGTCTGCCAAATGCAATTTTTCAACAGGATAACGCCGGCCTCACAGTGCTCGAATCAACCAACATGCTCTACGAGGTGTACAGATGCTTTCCTGGCCACCATACCCTCCTGACTTGTCACCAATCGAACATGTGTGGGACGTGATTGGACGCCGTTTGCAGAACCTGTCACTGCCTCGTTCAGAGGACGAACTGTGGCAAATGGTTGAAAGGGAATGGAGTGCCATCCCTCAGGACACCATCCGCAGGCTTATTGACTCCATGCCTAGTCGTGTTTCTTTGTGTATCGCTGTCCGCGGTGGTCCTACTTCTTACTGAGCCGACGCCGTCCTCGCTCTAAATTTTGCTTATTTATTTTGAAATAAATATCACTTATTGTTCCATGCTGTCTCTGTCTTCTTACCAAATTTCATCAATTTCTGACCACTCCTTCTTGGTGTTGCATTTTCAATGTCGAGCAGTGTATTTATCATCTTCAGAACTTTTGACTTCTAATTTTACCTTGAATTTAACGTAAATGCAAGGTATAAAATACAGAATTTTATAAAGGTACAAAAATTAACATTTTATAATTGATTGTGTATATAATTTTTGAAAAAATAATAGCGACAAAAAAATAACGTACCAAAAGATCGATAAATACCACCCTATTTTAGCTCTGTTGGCTTTGCACCAAGTACTATTTTGGAAATAATCTGAAAAATAACTAACTCGAAAGAGATGCTAAAAGATTCCTGAACAATCAGTAAAAATGTGCTAAAATAGAGTAAGCCTATTTTCCAAATGGTAATATAAAACGGAAAAAAAAAGGGATAAAATAAAAAGAAACTTATACAATGTTTTTAATCAATTCAAAGCAAGGAAAGTAACAGGTGCAAAACGGCTTTCATGATCTTAAAAGTTCAATTACAGAATGATATCAGTACTAGTTTTCTGGAATTTTTCGGGTTCACGGTTCCAAAATTACTTTGCAATCAGAATTTTCCCCTCTAAAGTAAACTGTTTTTTTTTTGAGTCCTGGGGACCTGAAATTGTGTGAAAGTTGCGTCCTTTCTTTAAGTATTTGCGTAAAAAACCCACTATAGAGCGTAAACACAAACCCTGCTCAAAAAGAAAAAGCCCCCTAAAGCTTCAACTCTGCAGTGTGCACCATAACTTACCCATAATTTTGAAAGATTTATTATGGTTATCTTAAAATTTGTATTGTTTTTACTAATCCTTTCATTTTTACTTTATTATTTAGCTTTTAAATATATATCTTTATTTTTAGGAAAAGACTCGGTACTTGCGAGTGACAAATGCATTCCTGAAAAAAGCCTTATTCAAGATCAGAACCTATATTAAAACTATAGCTCCAACGGTGTTCGTTTGGTCTTTATTAGGTGCAGGCTTTTCTATAAATTTTCTTGCCCCAGTACTGAGGTTATGAATTCCATCTCATAGATAGATGTCTTATGGATGCATTTTATAATGAAATTAATGTTTGTGGTATTTACTGAACATTTTAAAGTAAAGTATATGTGTCATTTTCAATGAATTTCGTACTAAAACTGCAATATCATTTGCCATTATATGATATCAAAGTACAACTATAAACAAGCGCTTTGCACGAGTTTACTTTGCGCTTGACTTTAAAATATACATGTGAATGTGTCAAGATTTTTCAAGTAATATACTTGAACTTTTATGCATTGTTAATGCTTCATTATATACTTTCATTGTTTTGCACAAAAATAATAATCATGCAGTTCTTTGTCTTTTCATAATTAGACATATTCATATGTAAGGTACAATTCCATAGTTATTAATGATCCATAATGTTTTTTAAAATGAAATAGCCATTACAATTATGTAAATAAAAAATATTTGTTGTGAAACACACTAATCAAAGCATTTTAATAAGCTTCAGGTATATTCTGACTAACAAATTAAACTGCAAAAAAAAAAAGTATCTAAAATTTTTTATTTACATATATTAATTGTATTATTTCTTGGATTGTTTGAATGGTTTTTACTTCAAATGTATTTTTTAATTATAAACGTGGAATCACATGGATTGTCATCTCTGATTATTTTACATTTTTGTTTTTCCACTATTATTATTCATTTAAATTTATAGTTTTGTTACATTTAACCTAGTTTTTTAAATCCTAATGTGTTGAAAAACCTAATGTACTAGGTTATTGATTCATTGTTTAGTCAATTAATATAAATTTTAACTATTGCCCATTTTTCTCTTCGTATAAACCTGAAGCACACTAGACAAAATATTCTTTCCAGCATTTCCATATAAGTTTTGCCAATTACTCAAAAACTATCCTTTGCAAGACATTGCTGCTGCATTTGTAGCAGTGTTGTGCATAATGAAAAAAATATATGAATGTAGTTAAAAAGTTTATTTGATTTCAAAATAATTTGAAAAATTCATTCAATTGCTAATCATTCGATTATAAAAACTGCTCTATTCGATCATTGGATTATGCAAACCTCTCAGTTAAACATAATTTATTTGTAGAATGATGATGAGGCGATAGGTGTGTTGTTTTATAGTTGTTTCAAATATTTATGTTGCCTTCAGGAATATTCTACTTTGTTTATTTTAAAAACTACATATCTATACCTGAATAGTATGTTTTTCAGTTTTATATTTTTGTGCAAAAAAGTTTTCAAACATTCAAAAAAAAGGGGGGGGGGTATCTGACTTTTTATCCAACTCTGGTTCTCATATACAATATCAAACAAAATTTTGCAGTAAAAAACTATGTTAAAACATTTCTATGTCTATGCTCATTTATTTAATGGCGCTTATTGAGCATACATTTCTATGAATAATTATTAATTTTGTAGTTCCCTGTTACCTTGCTTCAATAAGGCTATATAAGTAAAAACTGTTGATGAGAAACAGAACAATGAAAAGAATCAAATGTATAAAACATGGAACAAAGTCTAATGGTTTGCTCACCCGTTAGTTTTCTACATCAGAAAAGGGGTTCTTATAGTCTCGAAACAAGTATCTGCAAAGTTTGCTGTTTTTAGCTTCATTAAAGATGTTTTGATCAACATTAATGCATTGTTTTGTTTCTTCTTTTTGTATACTCAACTGATAACTTTGAGTGTACATTTCTAAACTGAATTCTAAAAGTCTAAAGCTGCATAAGAAAAAAATTCCTTAATCTCTATTTATTTCAACTTTTCCTATTTTAAAAAGCTAACTTGTGCTTTATGCAGAATTTATTACAATACTCTTTTTTGAGGGGCTGAGAATACGCGTATACTTAAGCCAAATATAAATTTCAAAAATATGGTGATAGACGATAGAATATTTAAGCAGATAAATAAATACCTTTTATTTCTTCTTTCATTAATAATCCAAAAAAAGTCAGGTCATGGACAATTTTGACATTTTTTTGGATGTTTGAATATTACATTCTAGTCAACATGAAATATTTTAGAGTCGAAATTAGGAATTACGATGCCCTTGCCAACAGAGTTCTTAATGTACATAATAGTTACTAAGAGAAGGTTAAAATATTTTGAACCTTTTTTTGCATTTGGAATAATGGAAGATAGTTTTTAGTGCTTTGTGTATAATGTGCTACTAGCGACACATTCATCTTCTGTGTTTGATTTACGATAGTTTTCTTGCTTCCTAAACAAAGCTTGTTAAACCTAAATATAATGCCTCCCCACCTCCTCCTTTCCTCTAAAACAGTTGCCTTTATGTATGTTATTTTTGAAACATATGAATTTCAGCTGGCAGTATCCAAAATTCAATGATTGGTTTTGAGTGGGAAACCGTTATAGCCAACACAATATACTGGTTTTAATTGAGACATTTCTCTCCTGGCTTATTTCAAAGAATTACTGTTATCCCCGCTTAATCGGGTAACGGATCAACGAATTATATGAATAAAACATCCAGGAACCGAATATTTCCCCATTCTATAGGTGCAATGCGAAGGATCCCTGCTTAAACAAATACCCTGCTTAATCGAATAATATTTCTTGGAACCGACAGTATCTCTTTCTTTAAAATGTTTGTTGTAAAGGATATATGTAGAGATGGAGAAAAAATGTATATTATCCAATTTCAGCTAATTTAATTTTTATTATCAAAGTTTTTGTGTATTAATTTAATGAGTAATGCAAATGTCAAAAAAAAAGTTTTGTTATCTAAATTCACATCTCTCTTAGCTCCTATGCATTTTAAGCGCTGAATCACTACACTATATCTGGTGTGTATGAGGCAGAAAATCAATTTGACAATTTTAAATCCAAAAAACGACAGGATTTCCTTTTTTTTAAATGTTAATTCAAACAAATGAATCTTAATGTGTAATGAACTGTTTGAACTTTTGGGGTAGTTTTCTAAATTCATAAAAGAATGTCTGTTTGAGAGACACTATTATTACAAATAGTAAAATAAGACTTTCATAATAAATGTAACACTGTTCTTGGATAAATCAGCTTAGTAAAAACTGTTAAAGAAATAATCAATTACATTTGTTTGAGTTATTAGCAAAGCTTATTGTGCAGTGATGTGAAATTTTGTACTTTAAAAGGGGTACATTACTTTAAAAACTCAACTTCTTTATATTTGTACTTTAAAAACTCAAATAAAACTTCAAATTTAAGGGCTCCATAGATTTTAATGTTCAACTTTATAAGGGAAAATATAACATTAAATCACACAAAGTCATAGATAACAACTGACACGTGTTTGGGGGGTTACAAGGAATCATTTTTTTTTTAATGTTGAAGAGGTGAGCTGATGAATGAAAAAGCACCCGACATAAGCTAAATCAGTGATTCCCAACCTGGGGGCGATTTGGTTCCTCAAAGGAGCAATGGGTATTTAAAAGAGAAAACAGTAGCAATAAAATTGTATTGAAAATCAAAATTGTAAACATGTACGAAACAGGTTATTCAGAGTTCTGACAATTAATCACAAGTTAAGAGAGAAACTAATTCCAGTTCAAGAGATCTTCCTTGCACCTCGGATGAACCTTAGGAAGTATTTTCTTATTCACTGTCAATTTTATAAATTTTCCGGATTTTCAATTTATTTTCCTTCAAATATTAAGTTTCAATGATTTTAAATCCGCCAAATTCCAGTGTAGAAACGAAAATTTCTTGAAAAATTTACTCTTCTGTTTTTTGAAAAGTACGTTGATGATCTTTATTATTGAATGTTACTCTCCAAATGCTTATTAGTTCACTTTGTATAAAAAAAATAGGTATTTTATTTATTTTTTAATTTTTTTAGTTTAAAAATGAGTGGTTATGACTGCTTTATAGCGTACATTTTACTTCAACTTAAAGTTAAGTACTTATATTTTTAATAATATTGATGTTCAATTGCACCAAATTTATGGTTTTTTTTTCGGGGAAGAAAGGGGGCGATGAGCTCAAAAAGGTTGGGAAACACTGAGCTAAATGATTTTGACTCAAGTCTTTTCTTTCACAAGCTCTCCTTTTTTGCATTGAAGAAGAGGTTCCTTGTATCACCGAATGATTTAATGTTGTAATATTTTCCTTTTTCTTCTATGTGCAAAGGTTTTTCTTTATTACTTACTCAAATTTATAGTGCACAGTACTGGATATGTATATTTAATTTTAGAAACATATTCTCTGGTATGAAGAAGAGACAAAGCTCCCCTCTGAAATTTTTATTATTCATTCCAGTACAAATATAACCTAATTATATAAAAGTTACCTTCAATTATATGTATGTTTTATGTCTCACAGAAAAACTTTTATAAATTGTATGTAAAAAATTTTGAAAGTGATTTTTAAATTTCATTGTATTTCATATTTACAATGTCAAAATCAGCTTCATTGTTAATAAATTGTGATCTGAATTAGAATTCTTCTAGAAAATGCACCTGTGTTATTTTAATAGTGTTATATCCAAAGTATATGTGATATGAATTTCTCTAATAAGTTTATATAAACTTATGAATTTATATGATTGTCAATATTTTGGTATGCATGTTTTGATTGTTTTAAGTTTATTGCTACTGTTTATACCCTGCATTCTTTACCAATTGTTTGTTGAAGTTAACTGTTTTATACCACAATAAATTTCATTTTCAGCATTTTGTGTTTTTTGAATCAGTGTTTACATAGCTTTTTTTTTTTATTAAGAAGGTGGGTGTAGTACATGCATGAATTTTGATTTCCAATATATAGAACACTTGTTATGTTTACAATGGAACAGTGATCTCCAACCGTCCATGGGCCACACTTGCCTGCAAACAGCTTTATCTGGCCGGTGGGTAGCTTACAGACTGAAGAAAAAAAAAATTTGTTTGATAATATGTTTCCTTGCCTAGAAAATCATATGACCTCCACTGAGTGCTTATTTACAAAAATAATTATAATTATTAATAAATAAATGCAGGTGTATGGGAGAGCTGGTTCTAACTTGATCGTCTACACTAAAATATATAGCCTGGTTCAAAAAATTTACGATGTTGCTCTTGAGTAAAAAAAAAAATCAAAGATCCTCTATGATATCATTTTGAGGGATGTGTTCCAATACCCTCACATAACTCAAAATTTCGCAACCTGAGAAAGTTTTATTGCCTAGAGAAACGTACTCATTGTGAACAGCTCTCAAACTGTATTAAACTTTTTCATTTTCACACACAAAGCACTTAATTTATACTTTTTTTTAAAGCTGTGTTATTCAACATAAAATACTGTCATGATGCACAAAATAGATGATCTGTGGGTGTGAAACAGAAAGACATTTAGTATAGTACTATATGTACAGTATCTTTCTCTTCCTTTTTTCAGTAGCTTTATGTAAAACAGCACGCTTAGACGCCATTATATTTAACTGACTTTCACATTTAGAACAGAAAAAAAGGATGTAAAATATGGAGTGGTTATCTACTACAAACAAAGCAAGGTTTAGACTTATACTGTGTGAAACTTCTGCCTTTTCGATGATAAAGGGGTGAAAGTCGATTTACGAAGCCTACATGTAGTATACAATAACAAAGCTAATTCTTATGACTTTTTAACTCCTCGCTATTCTGAAAGAGCAATGTCGTTACCAAATTTTTGAGTAATCTAGTTTCAATGTTTAATGCTATAGCAATTCCTTAAAGCCTTGGTTGGATAGCCATGTATTATGACTTTTGGCTGCTAGAGTATAATTTGAGGGAACTGATTTTATTCATTAAGGATTAAAAATTAATAATTTTTATTCAAAGTCATCATATAAAAGTAAAGAATTCTGCTATACATTTTGCTGTTATTTTTAGTTAATTTATTTTTGCAGTTAGTAGTGTTTAAAATAAGTTTTTTTTCTTTTTTGTCTTCCTTACACTTTCAGTTTTATCAGTTGCATTGTTGTTCTTTTGGAACAGCGTTCTGAAAAATCTTAGGTGTTTAAGAAGTTTGTATTAGCTCAAAGATATGTTACTCCAATGGTTACTCCCTTATGTGTAAATTTATAAATCTTTTGTTTATAAAGTAGTAAAAGAAAGTTATCTTAGTGAAAATTTCATTTTAAAATTCAAGACTTTATCCATTTGAAGGGAATTTATATTTTGTTTTCTTCATGTGGAATCTTTTTATCAAAATACATTGTTATAATTCTAAAAGCAAAACCAGTGAAAATTAAAATTAAAAAAATTTTCGAAGAAAAGAAAGTTGAAATAACGATCATTAATTTATGTCTTGTGTTTAAACATTTTGATTACCAAAAATCTGACAAAATCAATGCCTAAAAGATAGCTTGTCCTTCCCTCCCAAGGGCGCCCTTGGTTACTCATGAAAAGCTTGCATAGTATCCATTTCACATGAGTTGAATCATGCAATACAAACACACTTTATCCAGAAGACAAGTGAAATGCAAACTTGCACATTTTACATGAAATGTATGTTTTTAGCTGTGTGCCTTTACATATAGCTTTTTTACTTTAAACAATACAAGAAGTATATTATCATAAAAAATTTTTTACCCCTATTTTAACCTAAATTTCAGTTTTAATCACCCCAAATATATGTTACTACATTCATCTCTGTTTAGCTCGAATTCCCAAGGGAGTGGCTAAAACCTTCGAATTATTGGTAGTTTAAGAAGGAAAGTTTGCACAGCTTTCTCAAAAGTTTAAGGCCCAGCGAAAACTTTCAGATCATGGAATATTCGAATTATAAAAGCTTCAAGTTGTTGAGCGTTTACTGTAGTTTATTCAGCATATATATATGCAAATACTGTATTTACATACAAGTAGGCATTTTTTTTTTTTTTTTGCTATTTTTCTAATAATTCACATAGGGTCAACACCCTTTGCCTCCCCCCCCCTGGAAAAGTTTGAAATGACAGTCCTGTCTCGAATTCAAATTATGTTTTTCATAATAACAAATTGTGATAGGTGATGTGTGTGTAGGTGATCTTGTATGCAGGACTGTTGCAGACTCTCGTTGTGGCACCAAGTGCTGCAGGGCCCAGTAAGTACCTCCAGTATGGAGTACTGGAATGGGAGATATTGGCAGATTGCTACTCTGAAAGAGAGCTTGCATGACGTTTTAGGTCCAAAAAGAAAACATAATACAATTTGTCATGACTCAAACAAATCTGAGCTTTGCACGGGAGCTCTGCCTTTCAAAAAGTAATAACAGTTCTAAAGTTCAGTTCTATATAAATCAGTACTCTCTTTGGGAAATTAATCGTGCGTATAATCAAATACGTCCCATTTATGTTTTATTTTAAACCTATCTTTAACACTCCTTTTTAATGCTTGGGAAGTTGTAACACAATGAAATTCAACCAGAATACAAATGTGAAAAGATTTTTAAAAAAAGAAGCAAACAATTATTTTAATGTTCCTTCACATTAAAATTATCAAGACCACTTTTGATGTCGTTAAAATAAAAAGTTTTGAAAATGTGGTTACCATTTCAAAACGTAGGACAAATAAGAGTTGAAAACGGTCTTGCTGAATTTTATCAAAATAATGCTACCTCCAAACTAATTTAAAAAAAAAAACTGTTTAAACGCTCTTGGGTCCTGAGGGCAATAGGCGCGGCGTTCTTGGAAATTTGAGATCTTTCGGGAAGAAATGAGGTCTTAAAAATTGAAATGATACGTTTTCTTCATATCAAGTTAACAACATTATCTGTCGACATTCGGTTTAAAGTGCTGCACCCCAAAGGCAAGTAGCCGAACAAAAGGCACATTAACCCCTTCCAGGCTCATTTTATTTCGGAATTGCGGATCAAAAAATGTCAATTTTTTTTATGCTTTTTTTCATACATACACATCTTTTTAAACATAATAGCATCAATCGCATGCAACATTTCCTACAAATAAATGTAAAAATATCTATTTAAATAAATGAGTAATTTCGGGATTACGGATCAAAAAATGGCAATTTTTTATGCGTTTTTTTATACATACATATCTTTTTAAACATAATAGCATCATTCGCATGCATAATTTCCTAAAAATAAATGTAAAAATATCTATTTAAATAAATGAGTATTTACTTGTAAAGTTGGCTTTCTGTATGGCAGAAATCATTATACTTTGGAGTTGGCCTACTCTTATCTTAAATCTACAGCTCAAAATACTGTATAGTTATGTTATCTAGTAGCAACAATAGTAAATAATAAAAGCATCCGAAACCATAAAAGGAACATGTGAAATAATTCGGGAAAGACTGGTTGTGCAGTGTTAATTTGCACAGTGCCCGAGCTACACTCGGGATGAGCCAGAATGGAACATTTCGCTTGCCCGAGTCCATCTCGGGAAAAGCCGGGAAGGGGTTAATGAAAATAATACATGACTAAGTAACTAGTATTTTTCAGGAAAGTGAGCAGCTTCTTTTACGAGAAAAGACTGCGAACAAAGCTCCATGTCACCGGAAAACAAGCGTTTTACATTCAAGTTTCAAGTCAGGAATAGGGACTCTACTTTCCGTAGCTCGGCCACGATAGCACGTTTTAGAACGAGAAAAGAACTGAATTTCGAAATGCACAACTGTTCACTTATTCTGGGGGTTTGAAAAGTACCTACTCACCTGCAACGGGTAAAAGCAGAAAAACTCTTTTTTATGGAGGTTTTTCTATTTTGCAAAAGAATTTAAACTATTTAATGGCAACATAAATGAATAAACTAAGATTTCATGTGCTTTGGTAATGTTGATGTTTTGACGTATTGGATTATTGAAAGAAAGTATTCCTATACAAAATTTGTTAACTTGCTTGCAAATTTTAGAACAGTTCACATAAATAGACCTTAAAATGAATCGACTTTTCGGGAGAGCTAAAGATAAAGAACCTCCGCCAAATTTGACAGATTGCATTGCTAATGTGAGTAAAGTGCTTTACTATTTATTGTACATTACACAAGTTGCCGCATATTTCATTAGAACAATAAGTGTAAAATTTAAATAGGTTGTTTTCCAATTAGTCCAAAGCGTATGTCGTACGGAAACAAAAATATTCAAACTTGTTTACAAAATTAATGTAAATGCTTGGTCTGTAATTTGTCACACGTAGAAACTTTCATTTAGTTGCTGGTAATAAAGTCGAACAGCAAGACAAGACACTAGTTTGATCCTTGTGGAGGAAAATAACTTACTTTTTGTGTCAAAATTCATAAAAATACTAAAATCTTTCAGCAGGGTCCCGAAGTAAGAATCAACAAATGCGCAATTTGGAAAACAATTTGAATGGAGTAAAAGTGTTTTTCTTCAGCAAATTCAGTTTAATGTTAGAATAAATCATGTGAACATATTAAAATCATTATATCACAATGCTCATCGTGAATATAGTGAAAGTGGGTTGCCTTGCTTTTATATTGTACTTTAAAGCAAACTTACATTAATCGTCCGAAGCAAGGTAACAATTCAGTTTCATTGTTCTGTTTTCATCGCAGATACTATAATTACAGAAGCTATAACAAGTTTATTTAAGTACCTAAAAGCCTTTTTTAAGATTTGTCTCTAAATAACCTTTAAAAAAAATCTAGTCCTAAAATTCCCTAAATTAAGGAAATGCATTTCATTCTTTGTTTTGTGACTTATCAGTAGAGCCAAATTGCATATAGCTACATATTATGCGCGTGTGAAGCATTCTTTTTACTCAAATGAAAAGAAAAAGAACGATAGGCTAAAGCGGATAAGGAAAAAAAAACATGATTTTATGAAAATCAATTCTGTACAAAATTACTACTGCAGTATGAGACTCAAAATCCGGACCGACTTTTCCTCTTTTTGGAATTTTACCAATTCTAAATTCAAAAGATCGTGAAAATTATTGATCAGTATTTGCACTTTTTTCCAGGTTTTGCTTAACCCGTAAATGGTAATATCCATCTGTAGGACGGATATTACCATGTTCTGGCAGTGTGAGTTGGAGGGATGTTACCATTTACAGGTTAAGTCTGCACCTAATTTCTTTTTTTCCTTGACCAATCTCAACAGTCCAAGTTAATTTACAGTGGTATGTGACTTGGGAATGTTGCTTTGTATTGCATTAATATAATGTGCTGATTGATGTAATAAATGGTTAAGATTTATACTACAAATAAAAATAGCTTTGTAATTTTGCTTAACATGCTCTGCATTGTATGTGGTAGTTTGCAAAAAGTGGATGAACTAGAGACACTCATTGTAAAAAACATTTAATTTATACACTATACATTTCCAAAATAAAAGGGAGCTCTCTGAGCTTGTAAAATGAACATAAATAGGCATTAACGATACTGGCCAATGGCCATCAATCATTACACACAGTGGCGTACTCAGAGGGTGGGCTGATAGGGCTGCAGCCCCCTCCGAAATTTTCGAAACAAATTTTTTAAGCGTCAGTTAAGGTTTTTTTTTTTTTTTAATTTCTCTTTTTTTTTAAATCCCAAAATGAGAAAAGCTTTCAGAACAGATAATCAAGTAAAGGACAAAATTAAAGATTTTTTTTTGTTTTGAAATGTCTATATTACTGTACGTAATGTTTATAATTATCCTATCATTCCATTTTGTTCATTTTTTATTGCAAATCTATACTTTGTTTAGAAATGCTAATAAATGTTTTTTAGTCATCTAGTTCTGTTAAATAACTTTCAGCAAATTGAATTCTAACCCAGTATTGGAAACAATAGTAAAATAAACCGCAAAATTAACATTATTAGAGCCAAAGAGTCTTGAGTCAGTCCCCCCTGAAATGATTTGTCTGTGTACGCCACTGATTACACACAATCCTCTCACAGAATGCATTCTTGAGTCCATTATATATAACTGAAAAAAAAAAAAAAAACACACACACACACACATGCCACCTAGGCAAATTTACCTAAAACAGCTCTAGATGACACCTTTTTCAGTTTGAATACTCTCAGTATGCTAATATAAAAAAAAAGAAAAAGAATTGTTGTCAACCAAAAGTGGAAGCTAAAAGATTGCTGCATGATTATAGCAAAACACTTTATTTTTTGCATAGACTTGCTTAAGATGTTAAAGCAACATAAAAATAATCTTCAAACTTCTAAATTCAGTGCCATAACAGCCCATGGGGCCAAGGCATATTGTGGAACTTTTAATTCTCTTAACCCTGAGCTCTAGGGTGCAATACAGATGTTCAGGTTAGGTGGTCAGTGGAATGTGGGACCTTCAAGGTTTAGTTTCAAAGCATGCTTGTTACTTATTTTATCGTCTCATTGAAAGAATATAAGGCCGAGTCAAGTGTGCCCGACCCAAGTCTGTAGGTTTGAAGCACAAAGCTTTATTATAGAGCCCCTGGGTTTCAAAAATAAGCTTTCAAGTTCTGTGTTTTTAATAAGTGATCATGTAATATTAATAATTTTGAATGTTTGAAATTATTTTTTCGGGATACTCTTTCTGTTGTATGTAAGGGTGAATATCAGGAAAAGTGCCAATTTGACCATGGAAATTTTCAATTTTTAAAGATACTCAGAAAATAAAATTAATAGAGTATTTCAAATACATATTAGTAACAATTTTTTTTTTAAATCCAGGGCATGGTCAATGTGAACATTTACTCCCCTTTTAGGGGGATTGTCTTTGAGCATTACTGACATGATGAGAATGCTACTGAACTGACAAATATTACAGATTTCACACTTTTTCACTGTACAAAAGTACACTTTCACTACCTTTTATGTTTAAAAATAAAATAATTATTACTTAAAATATATTAATTTATGTATCCTGAACGCTTTTCTGTTTCATAAATAAAATTAGAGACTAATTAAAAGTTAGTTAAAGTTTAAATTAGTGCAACAAAGTTTTTTTCAAACAGATAAATAGGTTAATACAGGGCTTCCCAAACTTTTTACCTATCGGACCCCCTTCAGAGAGCATTTAACAAAACGGACTTCTGTCATTGCAGTGCGAAATACTTATAGTTTGTAGTTAATCAGAATAATTTAATTATTCCTAATTAGTGTGGTAATTATTTAAAAGCTACTAATAAGTAAGTAGTTTAAAATGTTTAACTTTATCAACAAAATGCATAGGTAGATTGTGGTGAACGGAAGAAGGATGCCCTTTGCCTTTTCAACAAGTGGTTGATACTTTTTATTTTCCAGACTTAGCCAAAAATTGGGATAAGTATTAGCCTGGAAAAAATACTTTAAGGTGCAGTCTAACGTTATGTCTATTAAACATTCATACTCAAACGATGACAGACTACTTGGCTTTTCCGAAACAGAAAACGGTTCTGCCATCCAAACATGATCATGCAGCATCTTGAAATGCAGCATCTTAGCTCGAGATGGTGGGAAATAATGCTCAATGGCCGACTGTATATTTCGAAGGTGCTCACAAATATTTTCAAACAAAGGGTTGTTTAAAATCTCCACATTGTTTTCTTTCAAAAAATCATTTAAAGTAGGAAAGCACTCCACCTTTCTTTTCCCAATAGATTCTACCCAAAATTGCAGTTTTCGTTTGAAAGCGTAAAGTTTGCTATCAGCCTCAAAAGTTGTGATGCAATTTCCTTGCAAAGAAACACTTATCTCATTTATTTTCATAAAAATATCAGATAAGTACGACAGAGTACATTGAAATTCCTCATTATTAAATATGTCTGCCAGTTTAATATTGTGATCTAAAAGCAGACTTAAGATTTCGAAACGTAATTCGTATAATCGTGAGAGTGCTTTGCCATGAGATAACTATCTCACTTCTGTATGGAGAAGCAAGGAATGATGAGCACTTCCCATTTCATCTCATAATATTGAGAGAAATCTGGACTTCAATGGCCGTGACTTTATGTAATTTATGACTTGAACCGCTTCATCCAAAACTTTCTTAAAGCAAACTGGCATTTTTTTTCATTTCCAAAGCATGTCTGTGCAGTACGCAATGACTGTTATTGCATTTTTTTTATTTTTCTTTTATTGTAGCTATTGCTCCGACCGTTGGTCCAGTCATCACTTTTACATCATCCACGCACACATCAACACAATTAGACCAGGGAATCTCATTGCTCCTAAAAAAATCTTCCAATAAACTAAATATTTGGACACCCGTTCTATTAGAAAGAAGTGGTTTGCACAAAAGAAGATCCTCTTCAAAATGACCAGAATATTCATAACGTACAAAAGCCAATAAGATTGCCAGCCCTGCGATGTCAGTCGATGCATAGCAAAGAAATTGTTTGCATAGCAAAGAAATTGTTTTTGAAGCGTGAAACCAGAGATTCTTTCACATCCTGTGACAGCTCAAGTACCCGTCTTTTAACATTGTTATTATGTTATTGGATAAGGGCACTGTAGATACAAGTTTTGCAGCTTTCTCATCTAGCATGCAAGAAACAATATCAGTAACGCATGGTTTTATGAGGGTTTCGACGATGGTATGGGCTTTACCTGCTTTTGCTACTTGATAACTCACTAAGAAAGAAGCTTTTAGTGCATTTTCATTAGCGGTTTTTGCGTGAGCTTTAATGAACCTCTGAGAAGAAACAAGCTCAGTACACTTCCTCTTAAAAAAATCAGTCTCTTTATCCTTTAGCTCCGCATGTCTACTTTCAAAATGATGCTGCAATTTGACTGGAACCATCGAACTGTTTGGAAGGACTTTCGCACAAATCACACACTGAACTTTCTTTTCGTCAGTCTCTATTAAACCTAAATCTAGGTAGCTAACTTGGTACTTTCGTTTTTTAGTTGTTCCACTTCCACTAGCAGTGTGAACAGCATCTATATACGATGGGAGAATTCGGTGTAGTTGAAACATGCTGCAGAGATTCATTTTCTAAAATTTGCTCTTTAGCTGGCTTGTCATTGGTTATTTTTTCTTCGGAAGGTTGTCCTTTGTCATCAACAAAACTGTTTTGGCGTTTTAGTGACTTTGATAGTGATGAAGGAACTGCACATTTCTTCAAAGATCCTGTCTGTAGCCACAAATCCATGCTATGGTCCTTAAATGATTAATGAGAATGGTACAGGAAGCAAGAAAATTCCTCTCGAGATATAAAACCGCGAGGAATTTGTTCTCGGATAAAAACTTTTTATGTACAACTCGAGAAAGGTCCAGAATCACCAGAAATGAAGACCCAGGCGTTGACAATAATCCGAAATTTTAATCTGAATAGTTTTGTATTCAATCAAATCGACTGATCCATCCACCAATCTACCATAGCTTGCGTGTTTTTACAATGCCGGCGTCGACGTGGCGCATTTTTCTGGAAGGTTCAAAATTGAAATTCTTCCAAATACGTGTTAATAAGTCAAAGTCTAGCACGAAGCTCATGGCGCCGTCTTACCTGTCAGCGCCGCTGGATTCACTTAAGGAGGCATGGAATAGTTCTAAGAGGAAGGGGGGTAAACAGCAGTGTTAACAAGATATCATTTTTTTGCACAAAAAAAAAAAAAAAAAGAAGAAGAAGAAGAAATGAACCAGAGTCGAAAAATGAAAGTCAGCAAAATGTCATTTTTAAGCTTACAGAGTAAAAACATCCATACAGCTTTTGAAGACATCACGGTTTAAAAAGAATTGAGCTCAAAAGCCAGCCTAATCGTGGTATTGATACAGCATTAATATTTCCCCAATGTTGTTGTAAAATTATCTGCTTTTCTGATGTTTTGTAGGAGATTTTGTTGCAAAATTATCAATAATATTAGATAACAAAAAAAAAAAAATCGTTTTGACGCAAAACACCTATTTTATTTGACAAGTGGTATTGATTCTTTTTCAACCCTATAATGATATTGTAACTTCAGAACAAACTGTACGAAATTGGAACACTGCAAAAATTGGGGAGGGGGGGGAGGTTATGAGAATTTGCTGGAGAAAAAGAGGGCGCAATCATAGAAAGTTTGAAAATCCAGAGACCGCGCTAAGGATTTTAAGTTGTTAGCCAGTAAATTAGCCAACTTTCAAAAGTCTTAGCCAAACTTCGAGAGTTTTAATCAAAGAATTTTAATTGTTTGTTTTTTTAATGTAATAAGTGTATTTTTGCCCCAAGTGAAAATTTCTGAGAATTTTCCATTCGCCAATACTTTAGCCAAATCAGAATTTTTTTCGCCGAATTTTCTATTTTATAGCATTTGGCGAGGTGGCGAACGCTTAGCGCGGCCCCTGAAAATCTTTACCCTGGTATTGAAACACAGCCAGATTGGACATATTAAAACGCTTAAATTTAATGCTTTAAAAAAATATTTAAAAATCGGATTTTTACCGCGGACCCCCTGCTAAAGGCCGGCTGACCCCCAAGGGGTCCGCGGACCACAGTTTGGGAAGCCCTGGGTTAATAGTTAAAAAATCAAAATAAAATAAAATTCTTAACACAATCTTAAAAAACGAAATTAATTCAAGACAGTCAGAGTTTGGCGGGGGGTGAGAGATTTGCACTAAACTGTTCGTAAGTTTTGAATTTTAAAACAAAATCATATTTTTTGCGTGCAGTAGTTACGAACGAAGGTCTGAAAATTGATGTAAAAGAAAAGAGGGTAAAAAACAGCAATAATTTTGATTGAAAACTCAAATTTTGCAAAAAAAATATTGTTTTTGAAGCATTTAAAAAACAATAAATACACTGCTGAAAATTTGGCAGGAAAAACGATGCACTTGAAATTATCTTTGTTCTTTAAAACTCAACTCATAACACGAAGAGAGAATTGCGAATAAACATCGGTAAGGCAAGCAAGCATCAGTTTCGTAACAAATATCTTCTATTTCGGCACTGCTGACATGACCGCTGCCGACATGACAAATTTCCCGTAATATGATAGCTGAACATCCCTAATTAAAGATTTGAAAATAAAAACACTCTATTATGTCCATGGTGATAGGTTCCATTTCCATTATGCAAAAATAGATTGAAAAATTTATTTATTTTGTGTCTTAATTTCCTCTGCCGACATGACACTTCATTTGGTAGAAACAGAAAAGTCAAGATTGACAAAATCTTACCTGTAATTCAATGCAGCCGAAGTGAAAATTTTCTATTGGAACTGAAATATCACATATTAGAGCTTCACCCTGCAATTTTTTGGCGCCAAAAAATGTTTTATCTAGATTTTATCATTCCAGAAGTGGACTCACTCGTCATGTTAAGAAAACTTGTGACAAGCAGAAATTGCTTTTTTTTATCGATCTAAATTCATTTTATCTTTAACACAAGAGTTGATTGTCATAGATGAACATAAAACATGTTATTTCCTTTTGTATTTGTTTCTGCTGCAATGTTTTATAATCCACAGGAATTTTTTTTAAACTTTGCGATTCGAATGTGTGACGCGCTGCCAACATGACATTGAGGCAATAAAAAGAGTTCTATTTTTCACAAATTAAAGTAAAACCTGAAAATTTTGTCATGGATTGTATGTGCAATGCAGTTTACTGTATGAGAAAAGAAAAATCTTTGGTTTTTATTTGGAAGTGCTTGAGAAATTCATTTGTGACTTAAATTAGCACTTTTCCTGATATTCACCCGTAAGTTGTATTAACATTTGCTATTTGCTTTCTCTGTAGGTTGATAGTAGATCAGAATCTATTGATAAGAAGATTCAACGACTGGATGCTGAACTAGTAAAGTATAAAGATCAAATGAAGAAAATGAGAGAAGGTCCTGCAAAGGTGAGATTAATTTGTTGTAAAGAACTAAGAATAAAAATTTAAGAAGCTTTGAAGCTCAAAGGGGAGCAGGGGGAAGCTTTTTCCTTTTTACTTTTCTGAAAAAATGGGGGGAAAGAAAAGATTTTTTATGAAAAAATGTGGGATTTTTTAATAATTAGCTTTTTTTAGATAATATAAAGTGTTAAACTTGTAAAAATATGAATGTAGTCTTCATATATATGTATTTTTTTCCTTTTAAACTGAAACATGCATAAAATTTTTACTGTTAAAAAATTAGTCTTTTAGTTCCCTATAACTACTGACAGCGTTCTTGTTCAAAGCATAAAAAACTAGCCAAACTTGTTGAATAAATATTCAGCCATTAATTGCTTAGGGTGAGATGGTTTAAGGTTTGAAATCCAGTTTTTATTAAATTCCAGCTACATTGTTTTTAATTCTTGTTCATGTGCCCAAAAGTAGAAATGGAAATTGTTGTGCAAATTTTATCCGAATAATAAAGAAAACTAAATTATATGAATAAAGCAGTTTAATGTTAATTTCTTATAATTACTGACAGCTTTTTTTGTTGAAAGCATCAAAAACTAGCCAAACTTGTTGAATCAATATTCAGCCATTAAATGCTTGGGGTAGCTTACACCTTGTCATATCTTTGAGTGTCCAGCAATAAGTGCGAACCTGAGAGAAATTGGTGTATTACCGTCACTTATAGACCTTTATGACGATAACATCCAACAAATCGCAAAAGCAGTTATATGGATCCATGGAGTTATTCAGTTCGGCTAAGTCATAGACACGACAAAAAAAAAAAAGATGCTTGGGGTAAGATGGTTTATATAGGATTAAAATCCAGTTTTCACTAAATTCCAGCTACATTGTTTTTAGTTCCTGTTTATGTGCCTAAAAGTAGAAATAAAAATTGCTGTGTAACTTTTTCTGAATTCTAATATAACATAAGAAAATATATTAAAGACCAACGGTTCAAACGAGCTTGTTAACCTTCGGTCCAGAGCAAAACTGCAAGAAATGCTTTTTAAGTGTAAAAGTTGGGCTATGTGACAAAAAATAAGCATCAGCTTCTTATTTTCCCCATGTTGCTCAATTTCTAAACAATGAAGATAAATTTCTTTGCAGTTGCTGCTGCAGCTGCATTTAGGTGTGATACAAATATTTTATGTATATATTACATTTTTTTATTTTTTGCTTTTAGAATATGGTGAAACAAAAAGCAATGAGAGTGCTGAAACAAAGAAAAATGTAAGTTTAAATCTTTATTGAAGTATTGGCGTCAGTTTTGATTTTTGAAGCAAATTCTTTCTTAAGCAAATGAAAGAGAAAGAAATACAGTTGGTTCACTGCTTTATTCATTCAACTTTGGACAATTTGGTTAAAGACATTTTCATTTATTTATTATTTTTTTATGGTCCTTAGACCTCCTCCATCAGGTTGGGTTTGGATGTGACAAGGGTATAATACTAGTTTAAACTGTCAAAAACCTTTAGGGATAAATGAATAGTTGGAGTAGAAGCCTTTCTTGTCCCAGAAACACAATCGGTTAACAAACCTATGGCTACTCTTTCAGTTTTTGCATAATTCGGCTCTAAACTTTGAAAAATGAGTGTTTTTCGGCGTTAAAAAAAAAGGCCAATTACCTGTTTTAAAATATGTATTGCTATTATTTGTAGCACTATTATATCCCAAGTTCCTAACTAGCTGAAATGGCATCTAAAGATGGTTGTACAGTTGAAACAAAATTGAAAATGAATTCTCGAAAATACTCTGTATACGTCAAAAACCATATTTTTTTATTTGTCCAGGCTTCGTTTTTTTGTTACATGGGTCATTTTCATTTTTCGGTGCCATTTGCTGTCCGTCAAAAAAATATTTTTAAAAAAATTTTTGAGTAACTTTAAATAAATTTACTTTTTGGTATGTTTATTAGCAGACAATTTTCAATACAGGCATTATAATTTTTAATAATATTTTTTGTTAAGAAAATGGGTTTTTTAGGAATGAGTCGAAGAGGAACGAAAAATACAGCTGTCCAAAAAATAAAGACTGAAGTTGAACAACAAGAATTTGAATTTAGTAGTCAAATTTTCCCCTCTGCCCCAGTAGCAGAAATTGCGAGACGTGAGACGTACGTCGCAGATTTTTCATCACTCTGCAGATAATTTTTAAAAGAAAGAGAAATAAAGAAAGAAAGGGAGGGAAAAATCAAATACAGCTCAACGAAAATTGAGAGAAAATAAATGTCTTCGGTAAGCCAGAGAGTTTTGCACTTCATCTTCAAAAAAAAAAAAAAAAGGAAATTATCCGATGTTTTGTACTTTCATCATACATTTTTAAAATCCTTCCCTAATAGATTGGTAGGCAGATTAGCTGAGCGGCGCTGAAAATTGAAAAATAATGGAAAGATACTTCGTGATTGGTTTACTCGCGATTCTTTCACTCCTGCAGAAAACATTTATGTTGGGGTCAGAAGGGGCTGGCTTCTTGCTTGTAGTAAATATAAAGAATCGTGGATTCGCTGTTAGGTTAACTGTTTGTGCTTTCAAAAATAACATTTTTTTGGGTTGTAGTGGTCACTAAACGAGTTAATTAAGGAAAATGACTCTTTTCCCCTTTGGGGGTGGGCGATATTTTTCCCCCCTATTATAATGACTGTTTTTAAAGACTGCATCAAGCATGCCAATGGATATCCGCATTTTCTTCAGTTTCATTTTTTCCCGATTTTTTGCGGCCAATTTTTTTGCTTTTCTTTTGCAGTTTTAATTTAAAAGAGAATTCAACTTTAAAAGTTAAAATAACTTCTTTTAAAAATGAAATAAGTTCATACTAAAAAAAAAATCCTCTCACTATTGAAAAAATTACGCAAATTCATGACAACAATAGTTTAATTTGTGATATTAAAATCACACGAATGTTCTTTGCGATTTTAATATAAATATCGAGTGCTTTAAATTTTCGTATTCCCCATCACATATATCTAAAACTGTATTTGTTTTGAAACATCAAGCCTGTGCGTCCCCAAAAATCATACGGCCTGTTTGAGACTTCAATCCTATTACATCCTGCAATTATTTGATTTATTTTGAAAGGGGGAAATTGCTTTAACTAATACTATTTTAAAATGATTTGTTTTACTTTTTCTTTCAATAATAAATTCATTTTTTAAAACATATTTTTAAGAAAGTACTGAATTTTAAAAACTATCCACATAATTATTTCATTTGTCTCCGAAGTAAATATTTTTTTTAATACTTGAATTTGGTTTTATGTTTAATAAAGTTCATACCCAAATGAATCTAACAATTGAAAACAATAGCTTTTACCGCATGGGAGGACAGAAATACATTCTAATTAAGTTTAGTGTTGTGAATTCTTATAGTTTACATATTAATGTAATATACAATTTAAAAAAATATATTTACAATTCATTGAACACAATTTGGTATTGTATGTAAGTAATCAATCGAATTTTCTAAATCAATTATTTAAATATTTATGTTTGTGTCATATAAAAAATTTCAGACTCTTCAAAAGTGCTTGATGTTAAGGGGGTTAAGTTTCTCCACTGCAAATCAATATTGTTTACCAGGCGTTTTTTGAGAGATTTTGCCAAAGAGCAACTTATCAGCAGCAAATGTGTTAAAAAGTCCGTAAATACTCCATAAATTTTAATTTTAAAAAAGGAGTACACACCCTGCAAAATGTTTGCGTATTATATGAAAACTTGAAATAAAACTAATAAAATGCTGCAGATATTTCCAACTGACCAAATCAGTGTCGCAGACTGGCTAGAAAGTTTCTGCTTCTGGGCCCTCTGCCATATTTTGCAATCATGCTTCACACTTTAAATTGCATTT
Organism: Uloborus plumipes; assembly: GCA_038373865.1. Classification (NCBI taxonomy): domain Eukaryota; kingdom Metazoa; phylum Arthropoda; class Arachnida; order Araneae; family Uloboridae; genus Uloborus; species Uloborus plumipes. Next base: position 606 of record JAXGGA010008580.1, on the reverse strand, counting down.
TAATAAAGTTAATTTGAATAAAAGTGAAAATTTTAATTTTTTAACTAATATCAAAGAGTTGTCCAGAAATTAATGTCATGTCTGTTACCATACACATTTTTACAATTTTTAAACCTTGTGCATTGAATTCTGGAATGACAACACTTTTATAGTACTGAAGCACATGGAAACAAGAAATAGCAACAGTCATTTTGAATGTTCAGTTTTCTTTAAGGGAAGCAGAAGTCTTTTATTTGTTTGTATATTTTTATTATGTCATGTCTGTAACCTTAATTACTTGCATAAAATAATTTTTTTAATTAATTATTTCAGCTAGATAATTTAGTTTAGTGGGATTGTACTCTAAATCAAGTAGAATTTTTAATAATTTTGTAGAAATTTTGGCCCCACAATTTTTTTTTTTTCTTAAAATGTCATGTCTGTTACTTGTCATGTCTGTTACCATATTTAGTAACAGACATGACAAATCAGACATGAAAAATTTAAAAGAGAAACTGTACGAAAATTATTAATATAGTGTTATATAAGTATGTTTGATTAATTATTTTCCAGAATTATACTTGATCCATAGATTTTTTTTTACACACTTCAAATTTTCAAATAACA